>JAQZBX010046581.1:0-20723 GCA_029593785.1 Cabassous unicinctus | reverse complement strand
TTTTTTTGAAGTACTGGGACCAGGAATTGAACCCCAGACCTTGTATGTGGGAAGCTGGCACTCAACCACTGAGCCACATCGGCTCCCCTGAGTTGATCTTTTTGTTTGCTTGTTGGTTTGCTTGTTTTTAGGAGGCACCAGGCATCGAACCTGGGACCTCTCATGTGGGAAGCAGGCGCTCAACCGCTTGAGTCACATCTGCTTCCCTTATATTATTTCTGATGAGAAGTTTGCTGTCAATCTAATTATTGTTCCTTAAAAAGTAATTTGTTTTTGGTTTTACAAATGCACAATTTTATTTATTTACATTTCAATAAGTTTAAATCCTTGAGGGGTACAGCATAACATGGATTTGGTGTCCAATGGCCTTAGCAGGAAGGTTGCTTTGGAATTTGTTTCCATGGACACGAGTTACCTTTCCCCAGTTTACTCTGGTTTTGTTAGGTTTGCTGCCAGGAGTCATTGTGTTTTGTTTTTTTAAGGCAGTACCAGGGATTGAACCAGGGACCTTGTACATGGGAAGCAGGCGCTCAACCACTGAGCTATACCTGCTTTCCTGTGTTGTTTTTTGTCTGTACATATAAGTATATCTCTTGCCCAAATAGAATTCAGTTGCATCTCAGGCATAAATGCCTTCAATTTTGAGAAGAGCAGTGTGCTCCCTCTGGTTCCAGAGGACCCCATTTAGAGCCAGCACAAGTAGCCTTGGACTGTAGCCTTCCAGACATATTTGCCCTTTTGGAAGGCCTGTTCCCAGCAGGCCTTCATAGGCTCCAAGACGGCGGAAAGAGCAGTAGTTTTCACTCTCTGGTTTCTCATAAGACCTTTCCCTTGTCTAGATGTTGTGCAGTTTCACTTCAAAGACTCTAGAAGCATGTTTATTTTTATTCCTCTTGTTTAGGATTCATTGTGATTCCTAAATCTATGGAAGAGTGGAGTTCTTTCACTAATTTTAGAAAATTCTCAGCCAAAATTTCTTGTCTTTCCCCCATTCTTTCTATTTTCTATTTCTAAAATTTCCATTAGGTGTATTTTGGAACTTCCCAATCCATCCCCCTTGTCTCTTAGTCTCCCTTTTCTATATTTTCAATCTCCAGCTCTCTCTATTACATTCTAGAGACTTTCTTAAGATGTTACTATGCTTACTCTTTTCAGTTGTTTCTAATTTGCTGTGTAACCCATCCATGACATTTTTTCCAATGACTATTTTGAAATCTGGAGATTCATTTTTTCGTTTCTTGCCTTATTTTTTTAAAAATTTGACTTTTTTTGTATTAGTGAATTTTTCTAGTGTATCTTAATGTCTTTAAAGATTTTAAAGCACTTTTTGAGTTATTTTCCTAGTGGTTGCTCTAGGGCTTATGATATACATCTTCATTTATCAGAATTTACTTCAGAATTATACCAATTTTATACCAGTGCAATCTAGAAAATTTATCCCTATATAGCTCTATTATCTTCTTCCCTTTTTGGTGCTATTATTATAATACATGTCTATATATGTTACAATTCCAACAATGCATTGTGATCATATTACTTTATGTAATTTTATGTCTTTCAGAGAAGCTACAAGTAGAATGGAAAGCAAGTATGTATTAATAGAATTTGTTATAGTAACTTTTTTATTTTCCATTACTGGTTCTCTTCATTTTTCCCTGTAGATTCGAGCAATCATCTGGTATCATATTCTTGCTTTAATACAGTTTTGCTCCTACCACCTCCTTTGTGCTGTTATTGTCAAATATATTACGTGTATATGTGTTTAAAGACTCAACAAAACAATTGTAATCACATTGTTTTATGCAACTGCTTTTTAAATCATTTAAGAGAAGAAATATTTAGTTACACTATCTTTTATAATTACATAATTACCTTTACTGGTACTGTTTTTGTGTATGTGGATTTGAATTACTATCTTGTGTCACATGCTTTCAGTCAAGAACTTTGTTTAGTATAGTATTTCTCATAAGATGTATCTCTTTGCAATGGATTCCATCAGTTTTTGTTTATTGGAAAATGTCTATTTCACCTTTTTTTTTTTTTTTGGATATAAAATTAGTATATGACATAATCGCATTTCTGTAAAATACATATAATTGGAAAAATGTAAAAATAAAATAATACACTAGACAGCCACCAAAAATAGAAAATAAGTATGAACATTTGAAAGAATACAGCATTTGCAAGACCCTATGGGCAAAGTTATATATATATTTTTGGAAGACATTTGGAGTCATATACAATGTTTACAGAAAATAGTATGCAATATTGAAATGATATAATTTTCCCCTCACCTTCATTTTTAAAATTGTGATATATATATGTAATGTAAAATTTGCCATTTTAACCATTTTTAAGTGTATAATTCAAAGGCATTAATTACATTTATACTGTTGTGCTCCTATCACCACTAAAACTTTTTCATCACCCTAAATAGAAACACTGTACCCATTCATTAAGTATCAAGTCCCCAATCCCCTCCCACACAGCCCATGGTTACCTGTAATCTACTTTCTGCCTCTATGAATTTGCTTATTCTAGATATATATATTTTTCTTTATTTACCTCCCCCCCCCCAATTCCCCAGATGGTTCACTTGTCTGTCTGCTCATTGTTTGCTCATTGTTTGCTTGCCTTCTCCAGGAAGCACCGGGAACTGAACCCGGGACCTCCCACAAGAGAGGGGAGTGCCCAGCTGACTGAGCCACATCCTCTCTTTGTGGGCTGGCTTGTGGCCTCTGCTTGTTGTGGCAGGGGCGGAGTCTCGCTCATTGCGGCGGCAACATCTAACTCTTGTGGCGGGAGGCGGTGTTTAGCTCTGTTGTGGTGGCATCTAGCTCTATTGTGGCTGTGTCTGGCTCACGTCATTTAGCTCTGTTGTGGCAGCATCTAGCTCTGTCGCAGCGGGAGGCGGCATCTGCACGTCTTCTTTTTAGGAGGCACTGGGACCTGAACCTTCTATGTGGTAGGCAGGCGCCCAGATGTTTGAGCCACATCTGCTTCCCTATTCTAGATATTTAATTTAAGTGGAACCATACAATATTTGTCTTTTTGAGCCTGGCTATTTAGTTTATAATGTTTTCAAGATTCATGCATGTTATAGCATGCTCACCTTCATTTTTGAAAAATAGTTTTGCTGGTTAATGATTCTTGGTTCACTTTTTTTCTTTCAGCCCTTTGAATATGTCATCCTACTGCCTTCTGGCCTCCACTGTTTCTGATGGGAAGTTAACTGTTAATCTTATTGGAGTCCCCTTGGATGTGACAAATTGTTTTTCTCTTGCTGCTTTCAAGATTTTCTCTTTGTCTTTGTGTTTCAGTATTTTGACTATGATGTGTTTGGGTGTGGATCTCTGTGTTTATCCTACATGGAGTTTGTTGACCTACTTGGATGTGTAGATTAATGTTTTCCATCAATTTTGGGGAGTTTTCAGTTATTGTTTATTTTTTTTCTGCTCCTTTCTTCTCTCCTGGGTTCACTTAAAATGGTGTCCCACATTTCTCTGAGGCTCTTTCAATTTTTCCTTCATTCTTTTCCCTCTCTGTTCTTTAAGATGTGTAATTCTATCACTCTATCTTTATGTTTGCTGATTCTTTCTTCTGCCATTTCACAGCTACTGTTGAGCCTCTCCAATTCGTTCTTCATTTTGGTTTTCATACTTTTCAACTCCAGAATTTCCATTTACCTTTCTATTGCTTTATTGATATTCTCTATTTGATGATATATATCATCATACTGTCCTTTAATTCTTTTTTTTTTTTTTTTAAGATTTTTAAATTTACTTTTATCCATTTTTACCCCACCCACCCCATTTTTGCTGTTTTTGTGTCTATTCGCTGGGCAATTCTCGGTGTCTGTTTCCTGCCCTCTCTTCTCATCCTTCTCCTCCTGTCTTCACCGGGATTTGATCCTGGGAACCTCCGATGTGGGAGAGAGGTGTCCTACCATCTGCGCCACCTTGGTTTTTCGGTGCGTCTTCTCTTGGCTCTCCCTTGTGTCACTCTCCTGTTACATCATCATCTTGCTGCATGGCTCAGTGGGGCCTGACAGTGCACCTGCTTGCAGGGCCTGACAGCACACCCATGTGCGGGGCCTGTGGAGCTCATCCGCTTGCGGCACCTGGGGGGCTCATCTGCTTGTGGGGCCTGGGGGGCTCACCCGCTTGCGGGGCTTGACGGCGCACCCACGCATGGGGCCTGGAGGCCCACGCGCCTTCTATATTTTTCTTTATTTTTACCAGGAGCTCCCAGGGATCGAACCCAGGTCCCTTCATATGGGAGAGAGATGCCCAACCATTTGAGCCACATCCATCCCCCTGTCCTTTAATTACGTTTCCCTTTAGTTCTCTGAATATGTTTATAATAGTTGCTTTGAAGTCTATCTTCCCAGTCCAATACCTGGGACCCTCAAAGTCAATTTCTGTTGCCTGCTTTTTTTTTTTTTTCTTAATCCTGAGTACAGTTTCCACTTTCCTATTTCTTTGCATGCCTCATCATTTTTTGGTTGAAAGCTGGACATTTGACTTAATATAGTATAGCAACTCTGGAAACTGATTGTGGCACTCTCCCTTCCCAGGATTTGTTGTTACTGTTATAATGCTTGCTTGTTTGTTTAGTGATATGGCCTGAATAGTTCAGTGCAGTCTGTTACTCCTGCAGTGTGAGACCTTTGAGGTCATTCCTCAGAAGGGGTGGCCTTGGGCATGTGCACATTCTGCCTGAACTCCTTTCCCTCCTGGGACGACTGTGCTTTTAGCTGGGCTCTATCTGACTCTTTCCCTGATCTCCCTGTTAAGCTTCTGTTGTCTCTGTTGACATGACACCCAGCTGTTAGCCTCCCCTAATTGCTAGCTGACTGTTTCTTGACAATGCCCTGGGTATAAATTGTTCCACCGTCTGATCCAATCAGAATTGGACTTATTTGCAGCAGTAGTCTTTGAGGCCAATCTTTGAGACTTGCTCTGACCCCAGAAGGGCTCTCCTTAGCTATCGGTTTACCTTGTTCTCTCTGTTAAACTTCTAGCTGGCCTACCGTTTCATTTGTTGCTATCGTGGCGCTACCAGCCTCCTTTAAATTACTCCCCACGAAGATCTTCATTTTTCCAGTAGTGCTCTTAGGCTTGAACTTCCCCACAGCCTGTTCTAAATAAAGTTAATCCCCTTGGGGAGAGCTATGTAGCTCCCTGTTCCTATACCTGCCTGTATTCCTGGGAATAATCTCTGTGGCACTGCTCTGGAGCTGGTTGCAGTGACCCAGTTCTCTGGAGAGACAGCTCTTCTCTATGAGTGGGTGCAGCAGGAGGGGGTGGTCATCCTTGGTCTTCTTGGCTTGGAACCTCCACCCTCTGAGTGAGCTGGGACAAGGTAATCGGGGCTCAGTATTTTCAGCCTGCCATGCCTCTGAGCAGAGGCTGGGTGGAGGAAAGGAGCCTCAGAACTTTCGGCTGTGTTTGCCTGGAACAGAATTTCTGCAATACGGAGCTGAGGGCAGTGGGAAATGTTGGTGGCCCACCCGTATTTAACCCACAGTTGTGTCCCAGGTCAGCTCAAGGCACACAGCCTAGCTGCAGGTCAGAGGAGCTCTGGATTTGAGAGAGATGTAGTATCTACTTTCAGAGAGCTCTCAAAGGAGTTCTGAGGCTTCAAGTTCCTAATGAGCTGTAGTTCCGCAGTCTCAACCTGCCTCAGTCCCAGTTCCCTGGCAGCTGCCCTTTCATTTTCTGAGAGTCAGTGTGTGGTAATGGTGTAATTGAGAACCAAAGGACCCTGCTTGTGTCTTTTCTCATCTTGTGTTCACACAGGGGGCTTCTGTGAGGCTACACACTCCCCTCTGACAGTTCCCTCTGGACTTGTTCTTTATTCTTGCTCTGAAGGTGAAAGGGCACAGAGAATGGACAGAGAATGGATCAGCAAAGACAGTGGCCTTGGTTCTGTGGTAGGAAACGTGGCCCTGCCCCACTGAGCCTTCCTTTCCTGTTGAGCTGGCTGGAAGCATCTCTCCTTTGCTTCTAGTCTAGCTCCTACTGGTCCAGGAAGGCTGTGAGCCCTTGGCCTTTCACCTCCAGGACCTCAAGAACGTTAGGTCTCCCAAGTGCTCAGCACTTAGTAGGTGCTTAGGAAGTATTTTTTGGATTGAAACCAGCTTAGTTTGTTCCTGTCTCCCAGGATGCCTGCAAGCTACTGCCATCCTGGGCCTCTGGGGAGACAGAATGATGGGCTTGTAAGGGCACTGGGCTGAGAGTCAGACATCTCGATCTGACCCCAGCTCTGTCCTTAACTAACTGTGTGGCTTGAAGCCAGGTGCTTTACCTCTGTCTCCAAGTTCCTAGGTTTTGTATATAGCATGATAGCATGGAGCCCTGCAAACCAGAAGCGCAGTGACAACTTCTTCCCTTTTTTAGATGCTCTATACATGAGGCAGCCTTATTTTTTTTTTTTTTTTTTTTTTTTTAGTAACATATATACAACCCAAACTTTTCTCCTTTAGCTGCATTCAGATATATAATTCAGTGGTTCTAATTACATTCACAATGTTATATGCTACCATCACCACCATCCATTACCAAAACTTTTTCATCACCCCAAACAGAAATTCTATACCAATTAGGCTTTAACTCCCTAATCCCTATCCCCTCCCTAGCCCCAGGTAACCTGTATTCTAGATTCTGATCTATGAGTTTGCATGTTCTGATTACTTCATATCAGTGACATCATAGAATATTTGTCTTTCTGTGTCTGGCTTATTCCACTCAACATGATGTCATCATGCTTTATCCATGTCATCACATGTATCAGAACTCCATTCCTTTTCATGGCTGAATAATATTCCATGGCAGGTATATATCACATTTTGTTTATCCATTCACATGTTGATAGATGCTTGTGTTGCTTCCATTTTTTGGCAATTGTGAATTATACTGCTATAAACACTGCTGTACAAATATCTGTTCCTGCTTTCAATTTTTTGAGTATATACCTAGAAGTGGGATTGCTGGGTCATATGGTAATTCCATACTTACGAGAAAGTCCTTCTGTCTTCCTTCTTCTCCTCACACCCTTGTCAAGCCCTTTCCAGGCTGAAGCAGAGTGTTTGTGTGTGTGTGTGTGTGTGTAAGGTTGGAAACAACCTAGTGTAGAGAGGAGAGCCCTCCATTTCTCCACCAGCTTATTCTATCGTGGACCTGGACTTCTCATTCTTATTATTTCTGGTCTGTTAGGGGCCGTGGGCCTGAAAGAAATTGGGCTAAAGAATCTCATACAGAAAGTCAATATGACAGATAGACAGAACACTTTCCAGAGATGCAAAGGATAACTTCGAAGGGCTGTTAAAATCCAAGTTACCAGGGAGGGCAGTCCTGTCCTCAGGGAGTCTCCTGGGGTAGGAGGAGCTAGGTCTGGCAGATGAATCTGAAAGCAGGAGGGAGTGTGAATGGGCTGGGGTGGGGGGTAGGGACTGGTGCTTCAGTGTTCTCTCAGGGGCCCAGCTCTTTGCCTTCATCGGCTGCTTTTGCGTCTTCAGTTGCTTCAGTAACTTGAGCAGGAGTCTTGGGCCAGCTTCCATGTTCGCCTCTGGCTGGTATTTTCCCTGGGGAGAGCTGGGAGACTGGCTATAATGACTCCCATTAGCCGTTGGCAGCTCCCCAATCTGCTTCTTTACCTGGGCTGGCTCAGCCAGGACACCTGCCCGACCCGCTGTGGTGCTTGCCCGTGAGTGGAGGCTGCAGCCACTGAGCTATCCATTCCCCACCCTGGCCCCATGCAGGTGGGCCTTGGCACAAGCTGGCATAGCCGGATCGCACACTGTGAAGCTTGTGGAGACCAGCTCCAGGAACTGCTGCTTCTGGCATAGCAGCTGTGCTCCCTGGCACACACATCAGTGCAAAGTCTGGGGGGAGCAGAACTCTGAATGTGTCTCAGGGAGTCCAGAAGACAGCCTTTGGTGGCCCAGGTTATGAATAAACGTTCCCGTGGAGGTTAAGGCCTGAGCTAAGTGGAATCATGATGATAACAGCAGCTACTTTGAGTACATGCTATGAGGACAGTACAGGCGCTGCACTAAACCCTTTAAATGCCTGGTCTTTCTCAATAGGCAAACAACCCCATTAAGGTGGGTGGGGATCCCTGTTTAAATTGAATAATCCGAGGCTCAGAGAGGTGCAAGAGCCAGCTCAAGGTCACACACGGCTGTTAAGTGGTACAGCTGGGACCCCTGACCCTGCAGCTCATGCTCTCACCACTATACCTGCTCTGCCTTGCCTGCTGATTGGCCATCGAACTTTTCAGACTGTGTGTGCCCGGAGGAGTGGAGCTACTGCACGTTGTGTTCTAAAGCACCCATCTACCAAGTATAGGTTGTACAGGCTGATGTCCCAGAGGCTGGAGAAAGCAGGTTTGGCTCAAACCGACCCTTAAGCAAGAGGCAAATTTAGAAAGGGCAAGGCTTGGGCCATAACTGCTGTGGTTCTACTGCATCTCTCTCCCCACCCCCTCCGCCGCCTTGTGCCGCCTGGTGCTACCTTGGAAGATGAGCCCCAGGAGCAGCAGCAACTTTAAAGGTCAGGTGCAGCCTGAAGTACGTGGTGAAGGGGGAAGGGGCAGGCCAGCTTCCTTGCTTTGCTTTGACGGGGGCTGGGAGTGGAATGCCTGCCTTACCCATGAGTCTCAGATCCCTTTTCAGCCTAACTGCTCTAGTCATTTCCTTCTCCCCTAAGCCCCTAAAGCCACCGCTTGCAGGGACTGCTGCCTTCCTGAGTTGCTGCCCAGATGCCCAACCCCATGGGGATCAGCCATGGGGGGTGAGTCGGTGTGGGCTCCTGAGCTCGTTCATGCAGCCTCTGCCTACTCTGGTGGGACGTAACATTCACCATCGCCCCCTTTGAGCCTTTGTTTTTATCAAGGTGCCCATACCTCTAAATGTCCCTTTATTTCCCTCTCTGCTAGATGCCTCTACTATGACTTCCAATTCCTGCTTTAAAAGCCTCTGTGAATACCAAAAGCCCCACTTGGCTGAGGCCACTGAGAAAATCCTTTTACCTGTTCTCTCTTCCCAAGCAGTTATATTCAGGGCATAACTCCATCCACTGAATCCACAGCAGGACACACGAATTTGTAGAAATGTGTGTCTGAGGCTGCTGGACGAGGGGGTCCTTTTTTAAAAATCGATATGGCCATTGGTTTTTAAGTGCCTTAAGGAGAGTCAGGATGGCCCCGTGGGAAGAGCTCTGGGCAGGGCAGAGAGGTCAAAGCTGCCCTTCTGTGGCCAGCCGGGAGCCCAGGCCCGAACCTGGGGCGTAGTCTACCCACTAAAGTTCCAGGGGTTCAGCGGGTGGGACCTCGGGGCCACTTCTCTAGGAATCCCATACGCAGTCCCCCAGCGCCTCCTCCCACCGCGTCCCTCTTCCTTCTGGAGGCTTCCTCCTCCTGCACTCTCACCCTCCTGGCCCACAGCGCTCCGCACCCCGGCTCACGTCCCTGAACACCGCGTCTCCCAGCGCCCCCCTTTTCTTCCTGCTGATCCAGCGAGCCAGGCTTTCTCCTTCTCTGGTCTCTCCTCCTCCTCTCCCCCTTGAATCCAGTCCTGGTTTCCCCGCCGCCAGCCTCCCTCTCCTCTCCGGCGGGGCTCGCTCCCGCCCCCGCCCCGCCCGGCGTCACCGCGGCCCGCCCAGCTCCGCGCCTTCCCCCGCTCGCAGCCACCCGGGGCTCGGCGCGCCCAGTCCGGTGGCTCCAGTCCGTATCTCGCTGCCGCCCGACCCGGGTACGAGTCCCAGCCGCTGGGGAGGCGGCGGCGGCGGCTGGCGCGGCTCCCCTCGGCCGCCTCCAGCCCGGGGTTGGCGGGGAGGGAGCATCTGGGCAGCCCCCCGGAGCCCCTCGGAGGACAATGCACCCAGTGCTTGGCCACCCCCGCCCGGTCTCCTCCTCGTCCGGCTCCTTCCCGCCGCCCCCCGCCGCCGCCCGGCTGCAGCCCCTCTTCCTCCGGGGGGGCTCCTCGCGCGGCCGGAGAGGCTCGGGCGACAGCAGCACCAGCACCAGCACCAGCAGGGGGGGAGGCGGCGGCAGGCGCGGCGGGGGCGGCGGCGGCTCCCCGAGCAGCAGCACGGGCGCCGAGCGAGAGGACGACGACGAGAGCGTCAGCATCAGCAAGCCGCTGGTGCCCGCCGCCGCGGGAGCCCCGGGACCCCCGGCGCCGGGGGGCGCCGCAGCCGCCGACCCCGCGCCCGCCGCCTTCTCCTCCTCCGCCGCCACCTCCTCCTCCGCCTCCACGCCCACCTCCTCCTGCAGCATGACCGCCGCGGACTTCGGCGGGGGCACCGCGGCCGGGGCCGTCGGGGGGCCGGGGGGCCGCTCGGCGGGGGGCGCGGGCGGCACCGGGACGGGCCGCGGCGCCTCGTGCTGTTCGTGCTGCTGCTGCGGCCGCCCGGGCCGCCCGGGCCGCCGGGGTCGTCGTCGCGGCTGCGCCCCCAGCCCCGGGTGCCGCTGGGGCTACCAGGCGCTGTCCGTGGTGCTGCTGCTGGCGCAGGGCGGCCTGCTGGACCTGTACCTCATCGCCGTCACCGACCTGTACTGGTGCTCCTGGATCGCCACCGACCTGGTGGTGGTCGTGGGCTGGGCCATCTTCTTCGCCAAGAACAGCCGGGGCCGTCGGGGCGGCGCGGGGGGCGGCGCGCACAACCACCACCAGCACCACCACCACGCCGCGCCGCCCCTGCACCTGCCCGCCGCCTCCGCCGGGGCGGGGGCCAAGGGGCGCAGCGGCCGCGCGGGTGCCGGGGGCCCGGGGGGCGGCCCGGGGGCGGCCGGGCCGGCGGGCGAGTTCGCCTTCGCCTACTTGGCGTGGCTCATCTACTCCATCGCCTTCACGCCCAAGGTGGTGCTCATCCTGGGCACGTCCATCCTGGACCTCATCGAGCTGCGCGCGCCCTTCGGCACCACGGGCTTCCGCCTCACCATGGCGCTGTCGGTGCCCCTGCTCTACAGCCTGGTGCGGGCCATCAGCGAGGCGGGCGCGCCCCCGGGCTCGGCGGGGCCCCTGCTCCTGCAGCCCCAGCAGCACCGCGCCGCCGGCTGCTTCCTGGGCACGTGTCTGGACCTGCTCGACAGCTTCACCCTGGTGGAGCTGATGCTGGATGGCCGCGTGCCGCTGCCCGCGCACCTGCGCTACCTGCTCATCGCCGTCTACTTCCTCACCCTCGCCTCGCCGGTGCTCTGGCTCTACGAGCTCAACGCGGCGGCCGCGGCAGCTTCGTCCTGGGGCCGGGCCTCGGGGCCCGGCAGCTGCAGCCGCCTCCTTCGCCTGCTGGGCGGCTGCCTGGTGGACGTGCCGCTGCTGGCGCTGCGCTGTCTCCTGGTGGTGAGCTACCAGCAGCCTCTCTCCATCTTCATGCTCAAGAACCTCTTCTTCCTCGGCTGCCGCGGCCTGGAGGCCCTGGAGGGCTGCTGGGACCGGGGCAGTCGGGCCTCCCCCAGTCGGGCCAGGGGGGGCTACGGCGCCCCGCCCTCCGCCCCGCCGCCACCTCCGCCGCCGCCACCTCCTCAGGGAGGCTCCCAGCTGGGCCACTGCATCTCGGAGAACGAGGGTGGTCCCCATGGCTATGTCAACACCCTGGCCGTGGCCTCCCAGAATTGAGTGGATGAGGGCACGGTGGCTTTTGGGTTGAGAGTTACCCCCAGCTCTCTCCTCTGTCCCTCTCTCACCCAGATTTGGTCATGCTCTGTTTGGAAGAGGTAACTGTCAAATAGGGCTAAAGGCCAGTGTGTCCTGCTGTCCCTTTGGGTCAAGACGGTTAGGAGGGAGACCACAGCTAATGGTTAGGGAGGTAGGTCCACTTATCCTATTCTCCCTTCCCGGGACCCTAGCCTGCTCCTAAGCTCCAAAGGGGCTAGATAGCTCTGCTGCTTGCTTTTCTCACCTCCTCTCTAATTTCCCATCCATTGTGGGGAAAAATGGAAGACAGGGGGTGCCAGGCAGTGGGTACTGGGCTTTGAGTCTCCTCCCTTATTTGGAAGTGCCAGCCACTTCTAGACTGTGACTGATGGCCGTTGTCCCACGCCTGGAAATTGACCTAGAATCCACTCTCCCCCCAATGTGTTGATTGGATTTCTTCCAGATGGTAGATGCAATGTGTATGTCTGTGTGTGTGTGTGTGTGTAGTGTTGTTTTCTTGTGTCCACCCTATGGCCCCTTATAACTGGTGGGAGGCTCTGCTCTCCTCACTACATGTACCACCACTCTCCTCTCTCCTACCTGAATTTGTGGCCATGAATTCCCAGGAAGAGCTGGGCCCCTGGGAGCTGCCCAGTTGCTCTCCTCCAAGAAAGAAACTTACCTAGGCTCTTCCTCAATCCTGCTCCTCTCTTCTCAGCTCAGGGGGAGGAGGGGTCCATACTCTAAGGACCAAACTGCACCCTTTCTTGGGTGAGTGAGCATTTCTACCTCTGTGCTGTCAACCTTTGTCGCATCATGCACTGATGCTGCTTGCAAAAAACAAACACAAAACACTCAGAAGTTGCATTCAACGTGGCCACTGGATCCAGCTGGGGTTTGGTGCCAGTGTTCTTACAGGGTCTGTGGAGTATCAGCCATTGGCCTGCCCTCCCTCAGGCTCTCCCTCTGTACCCAGTACTCGTGTCCCTGCCTGGCGTTTGGTGCCGACTGGGTCAGATCTTGGCTCGGAACAGCACCTTCAGTGGGGTTCCTGGATGGATGTGAAGTTGGTTTCCCATGGGCCCAAGGGAGTGGGAAACCCAATCCCCTGTCCTTCTAGGAGGCTTAGGGTAGAGCAGAAAGGGTAGTGGTGACGTTTCTCTGCCCTGGTTAGACCCCTGGCCCAGCCATCCTCTATAGTGTCCCTCTTGCTGATGTAGGACCTCACTCTTGGAATCCTTGGGGTGAGATTTTTTTTTTTAGGGGAGGTAAGGGTGCTGGAGGCCAGGAGGGAGCAAGGCCAGAAAATACTTAATTTCCTCTACCCCTCAAATAGGATGATGGGGTGGGATGAAATTTTCAGAATTTTTGTTTCCTCTTCTCCCTTCTTATGTAATAAACCATGGACAAGGAATCAGAAGTAAATTTTGGTTCCTACTCTGTCACTCACTAGCTGAGTGACACATCATTTTTACCCTCTGGGCCTCGGTTTCCTCCCCTTTCAAAATGAGGAATTGGATGAGTGATGCCTAAGTTACCTTCCAACTCCAGCATTCTCTAAGGCGATGAGTCTTTAACGCCCTGGTCCGAATGCTCTCTGTAAAGGTGGCTAGGAAAGCAGCCAGCCAGCGTGGACTTGTGGAAGGCTCCCTACTTCTGCCCTGGGGTGGCAGGAGCGTCAGGCTAGGAGAGCGGAGGGGAGGGCTGCTTGTGCTTGGCTGAGCTAGGCTTGCAGAGCCCGCCATAGCTACATGGTCACTGGCCTTCTAACAAGTGACAAGCCACTGACCTGGGCCAGGGGACCCACTTTGTTTTGGTCCAACCGGGATTGTTTCAGAACAGAGGACCACTTGGGACCTCTCTTTCCCCAACTTCTTTGGCACTTGCTGGCAGAAGAGGTCTCTGTAGACACAAGAGGGGCCAATGGCTTAACCAGAGTTCTCTTGAGCTTCCCCCTACTCTCAGAGTGGGGCATGATGGGGGGAAAATGATGTTTACACACAGTGCACTATCTGGCTTCCAACCCCAGTAGATCCAACTCTAGCTGGCTGGATTTTGCAACGAATTGTATTTTATGCCTTCTCTCCTCTCCCCTACTGCTTCCTCTTCTCTCCCTTTGAATTCCATGTGGTCAAGGTTCTGGGACTCGGGCCCTGGGTGGGGCCCCATCGCTGCTCCCGTTACCATATCCTCTCTTCAGCTTTGCTGTTTCTCTGCTACCTAATCTCAGTGACTGTGAAAGGCCATTGTGTCTGAGCCATGGCCGGCTCCTGGCTGGCCCCCTGCCCCACCCTCTGCCCCCCCTGCTGAGTGACTGCCTGTAAAATCCCTGAGTGCTGTTTGGTTTTCTGGTGGAAAGCTGTGATAGGTTCCAAGGAGCTACCACTTCCCTGGGCACGTTGAGAGACTGATTGCAACCGGGTCAAATTCTGGCTGAGGCCAGGCTTGTTTGGGCCCTGTTGACTGTTCCCAACTCACCCCTGGGCATCCTCATTCAAACACTTGGTGCAAGCAATCTGTGCTCAGGGGGAGACCAGCCCCTTCCTTCTGGTGTGCTTTTCTTGGGTCCATTTCACTCATTCCTTTGCCCCATTCACCCCTAAAGCTTCCTTTTTCCTGCTCCCAGGGGCATCTGTGGTCCAAGGTCCAACCTGAGACTCGTGGTCCCCCTGGGTCTAATAATCAGAAGGTGCCCTCTCACCTGAGGCTTATGCCAGTAAACGGTTCCCAGAAAAGAACCATGAGTTGAGAATCTAGTCCTACCTGCTCCTAACATTTAAGCAAGGAAGGTGCTTCTCTATCTGAGCCTCCGCTAATTCTTATCTTTTTTAAAAAGGGTTAGGGGTGGGGTGGGGAATGGGGAGTTATTGTTTAACAGGTGCAGTTTCTGTTTGAGGTGATGAGGGCGAGTAATGGATGTTGGTGATGGTAGCACAATATTGTGAATGTAACTAATACTGCTGAAGTGTACACGTGCAAGTGGTTCCAATGGGAAACTTTGAGTTGCATATGTTACTAAAATAAAAAGTTTAAAAAAAGGGGTGGGTGGGTGGGAGTTGGACTACACCCTCTCTAAAGGCCCTGGTTCTGATTCCACGTGTTTTCGTAGACGCAAGCTAGCTGTAGTCAGAGCCTGGAAGGAGGAGGGAAGTAGCACCTCACTAGCATCTATCACGGCTTTTTTTTTTCTCCTTCTCTTTTTAAAAATAAAACCAGACTCTGTTCTGAAAATAAAAAACTCGGGACTTGTGACAAGCTTCCTGTGTGATTTGTTTGAAGATCTTTCCCGTCCTGGTTTCCTTACTAAATCTTTAAATGTCACTGTGACATTTGCCTTCGTCTTACACGGCTGTGTTAACATTGTGAGGACACCTTGGCTATTTCTTTCTAGGTAGTTGGCACACTATTTGGGGAGGTAGTATGTCTTTGGACTTGACTGCGTGGGTGTCCAGCCAGGTTTTCTGTAGGCAGAGCTAACTCAGATGGACTCTAGGCTTGAGTGTGATTTCCTCATGCAACCTGGACTTGCACTCTCATCCCCACCCCCATGAATACCTTATCAAAGGGGGAAAGACTTAAGAAACTGATTTTTAAATGCTGTGCCCTCCTCCATTACCCTTGTCCCAGCTCGAGCATGAATTCTGATGGATGAAGGACAATGCCATTCTTTAACAAAACAAAACAGAACATGTAGGGGATTATTTGCCTAAGGCAGAACATTGGGTCTGCACCAAAATAAAATCAGAGGCATCCAGTGCCATGCAAACTGTTTTGGGTTGTTACCCTATAGTTGGATGCATCTGGCAGTTCCCAAGTCACAGAGTGGGAAGAGCCTGGGAGCCTGAGCTTTGCTCTGCCTTTGACTAGCTGTGTGGTTTTGAGCAATCACTTGACCTTCTACAACTTTTTCATCATTTATGAAACGGGAGTAATATTATCTACCTCACAGAGCTGTGGTAAGAATGAAATGAGGTGACATATGCAGAAACGGTCCTTTCCCTTAAGACATCTATAATTATCAGGGATGTGTGTGTGTGTGGGTGTGTGTGCAGGCAAACCAAACACATAAAGAACAACATAAGGGAGCGGATGTGGCTCAAGCAGTTGAATGCCTGCCTCCCACATGAGAGGTCCTGGGTTTGGTTCCTGGTGCCTCCTAAAGAAGACGAACAAACAATGAGCAGACATTGAGCAAAAACAACAAGCAGACAATGAGAAAAAACAATGAGCAGACAATGAGCAAAAACAAACAAGCAGGGAGCCGATGTGGCTCAAGCAGTTGAGTGCCCGCCTCCCACATGGGAGGTCCTGGGTTCAGTCCCCAGGGCCTCCTAAAGAAAAAAAACAAAACAAAAACAATGACCAGACAACGAGCAAAAACAAGCAAACAGATGAGGGAGCCATCTCTGCAGCGGGGAGAGTGGGGGTGGGGGGTGGGCGGGGAGGCATATGTCACATTTGTGACAATAAACATGTATTACTATCATATTAAAAAAAATCAACAACAACATAAGACCATGTCCTCATTTTTTTTCCTAAACCTAGATGCTAAATAAGAGAATTTGTCTAAATTGGAAATATTTATATATTTTTCATGGTTAAGCTAGCGCTGATTTCGGTGGGCATGCTATCAGAGGGGAGGGACAATGGGGGCAAACTATCTATAAAAGGGGGTGGAGTCTGACCTGCAGTTCTGGCCCTCGGGAAGGGCACTAAGATACATCACGGACTTGACTGTGTTGGACTCGATGCATAGTCACCTCCAAGGTAGCTTTCTGTCCATTCATCTTTCTGAACCTGGTCTGGCTGCTGCCAAAACCTCCTCTGCATGATCCCAGCTTTCCTTCAGACCTCAGCTAACTGGGTTCAACTTCCCCTCCATTTAGGCTCTACGGTTCTTGAAAAGCAGGGGCTGGTTTTCCTTTTCTGTGTGAGTGCGATGGAAGAGGTGTTGATGAGGAGGGCACCATGTCAGGGTGCAGGCAAAAGTAGGGAGCCCTCTGCTCCGTCCCCTCCTCCTCTTGGACCACTCTTGTATCTTCCTCCCTTAAATTGGATAGGAATGGATGCAGCCAATGAATTCGTAGTAAGATGATAATAACCTAGGGGCTGTTCCTCCTAAGGAAAGAATCTGGGAACCAGGGTGGAAGAGGTGTGTCTGGGCATGACTTCTTGGCACCCTTCAAATCATGAGAGCGGGGACCCCATGTTCCTCCAATGGGTGAGGCCAACTCAACTGGGTGACCTGCCTGCCTTAACCCAAACGGACAGGATGAGAGAGTGGGCCCAGTGTGAGGATTTGGGAGAGGCAGTGGGACCTGGAGAGCTGCGGAGAAGCCAAAAGCAAGGAGCTGGACCTGGAAGCCATCCAGGAGTGATGTGGGCAGACCAACCAGTGTGCCATCCTGCTAGGAAGAAATAGGGGCACAACAACCTGCCGGGACCTGTTGCCTGAGGGGTGGGGGTGCTGGTGGCTGCTTTATTTCATA
Organism: Cabassous unicinctus; assembly: GCA_029593785.1. Lineage (NCBI taxonomy): Eukaryota > Metazoa > Chordata > Mammalia > Cingulata > Chlamyphoridae > Cabassous > Cabassous unicinctus. The sequence goes on along the minus strand of JAQZBX010046581.1, from coordinate 3,593 downwards.
GTCTTCTATAATACAGAATTTATAGACTCCACAGTTTCCATTTTTCCACAATGAACATATTCACTTAGTCAACACATTTATTGAGCTCCTACTGTATGCCAAGTATTAGCGAATATATTACTTTTATAATCTAACAAAGGAAACATTAGAGGGAGAGAGAAATTTCAGCAGGAAAGGGGGTTAGATCAACAGTGCCCCTGGGTTTACAAACTGCTCCAGGGTCAGGCCAGGGCGCTACTCTTTGCCAAGGCACAAGGAGACCTAAGGAGTCAGGACTTCTTACAAGAGGCAGCAGCTCCATAGCGGTGCAACACCTGGTCACACAATGGCCGGCATTCAGGGAGGGCTACCTGGGCACAGGATGCCACCCCAGAGCTTCATGCGTACCTTGCATCCACTCCACACACGATCCCTAAGAGGTAGGAACGACTGTATGGTATATGAATCATATCTCAACAAAGCTGTTTAAAAAAAAAAAGAAGGAGATAAAGGGCACAAGGTGGATAATGCCCACTGAGGCTTTTTATCCGATATGGCCTCAAAGGCCAGCAAGACTCGAATTCAAGAAATGGAATCAAAATGCAAAGTGAGTTTCAGGGCACTGGGACTGCAGTGCCTTGGGGTCATTTTGCTGCCAGGAAGAGTCCACTGTGTTATTTCACATTTGAAGATTTAATAAGTGCTTCTTAGAAGCTGGGGAAATGTCACTGAAAGCTTTAGAGGCACCCGAACCCAGCGAAGCCACCTCCAGGACTCCTGGAGAATGAGACGGAGCCCGCCAGGCTGGTGGCGGCGAGGGCTCAGTTACTTTTCTCCCTTACCTGGTCCTTTGCTGCTGCTGGGCTGAGTATGGGCCACACACTGTCTGGGACTTATGGTCTTGGTGGCCCTGCTGATGCTAAGCAGACTCTCACTCCAAGAAAGAGCTCCACAACTAGAACTTCTTGACCTATAGTAACATAAGGCACGAAGTAACCCCTAGAAATTCTTATCAGGGTTCACCACCTTAGCCACCCTTTCGCTGACGATCTCTTTCATATGCACATGGACATGTGTGCACATACACACCTCTGTTATATTCAGTTTGCTATCACATTTGGGAATTCTCTCCCCCATTAGAGTAAAGGACTCAGGCAATGGAGGAGACTCTGTCCCAGGGTCAGATGGGATCCCAGATAGACAGAGCCTTCAGTCCACCCACGGAGGCATTTCAGGAAAAATTCTTTCAAACAGTGAATATCTTTTTTTTTTTTTTTTTTTAAGGAGGTACTGGGGATTGAACCCAGGACCTTGCACATGGGAAGCAGGCACTCAACCACTTGATCTACATCTGCTCCCCTGAATCTCTTCTTAAATGCTGTCTTTGAACCTCGGGTTCTCAAGTACACAGTGGAACACCTTCCCAGATTCCCCTCCACCCCCACTACAAAATGCTGCCAGAATGTGAGCTCAAATTTCAGACTTTTTTCCCTGCTGAATGCTGTTAGGTTTCACTCACCACCTATTCCCACCCTGTCGCTTTCCAAAAATGAGTGGCTTCTGGGTATGTCTGGCCCTCAGCCTGCTCCCACGCAGGGTGACAGCCCATGGCATCAAAGGAGTCCCAGGCCTTTGGGCCTCTGTCCCAGTTCCAGGCCTCGCCCAAGGGTCCTCCCCCACTGCGCCCTGCCTGCCTCTCCTCCTTGCTTCTCACTGCCTCCCTCCTTCCACTCACCTCTGGCCCCTCCCCACATGCTGTGTCCTTCCCCACTACAGTCCCTTGACCCAGGGAATCGCTCCCTGTGCTGGGTGCCTTGTGGGTGCATTTTCCTGGCCCCTCTCCCAGCCTTTATACCTGGTGATCATGTTTGCTAGTCTGTCTCTCACTGAATGTTGACTATGCCATATGCAATTTATCTTTGTATCCTGGAGGCCTGGTACATAGTAGGTGCAAAATGTTGAGTCAATAAATGAATGAATGAATAACAAGACTCAAGGACACTTTGCCATTTGCTCCTGGGAATGGGCTGTAGATTCTTGTGGGAATGGAAGGGCACGGGGTGTTCACAGAATGGAAAGGTAAGGGGCTGTCCAAAGGCAAAATCAGGACATTTCTATTTTAAAGGTGTACACCTCACCCATGAACACACACATATATACATACACACATGTGCACCTGGGTACACACACACCCTTCTCCCTCCCGCGTGGAGTCTGCGAGAGCCCTAGGACCCCTGCCTCTCTGATTCCACGCTGTCCCAGCCAGAGTTCCTCTGCAGCTCTTGGAAGAAAAGCTGTTGCTGGAGGCTTCTCAGGTTCTCCAGGTCCTCAGGGGAGAGCTGCCCAGCCGGCTTCCCCGGGGCTTCCTCTCCTCCCTCCTCCTCCTCCATCTCCGTCAGTCCATCCGGGGGCTGAGGGGAGCTCCTGGAGATATAGCCCTGGTCAGACTGCACCGACTGCCTTTGCTCCTCCTCGCAGGGCGTGTAGGGGTCTTTGAGGACCACCGGGGAGCCCCTCCAGCCCTCCTGGGCCTGGCAGTTCAGACTCTTCTGGAAGAGCGAGAACATCAAGCCTTTGAGCTGCTCCCTCACGTCATCGGGGAGGGGCTCGGGCGAGGCCATCGGGGTGCTGCAGACAGGCACGTCCTCTGGGTCCTCCAAGGGCAGGAAGAGGACACTGTTCCGCCAAGGGCCGCTGGCCCCCAGCAGCGGGAGGGCCTCACTCGCCATCACTGCCAGCCGGCTGGTGGCGCCGCTGCCCTCGGCCAGGAGGGGCTCCACGGCTTGAGCCGACGGGACCCTCTCCACCGGGAGGGCCACGGTTTGCAGGGTCCGGGCCGCCAGCTCCCCCTGGGCCTGAGGCTGAGGTTCCAGCCTCAAGGCTCCCCTCTTCTCCTCGCTGACCAGCAGATCCACCACCAAGCCACCCTCGGGGGTAGGCTCCCGCACCAGGGGCTTCTGCTTGACGATGCCGCCCCCCGCGGGCAGTGGGGGCTCTTCGAACACCTCCTCGTCCAGGGACGACAGCTCCTGGTCAGCTGCCGAGCGCAGGTTCTCGCGCTCGAACCAGTCTGGGCACTGAGCCTGCCACTCCCGGAACCTCTCCACGGCCTCCTTGAGCTGCCGGCCGCTGGGGTTCTGCAGGTAGTTTTCCCCTGCGAGCTCCCCAACGCGGTGCATCCGGCCCGGCTCAAACATCTCCAGGTCCTGGATCCGGAAGTAAACCTCCTCAAACCTGTCCATGAGCGCGTACCTGGGCGTGATGTTGAAGAGGTCAGGGACGTCGCTCTCGTGGCTGATGCCGCTGAAGTAGCAGATGACGTAGGTGCCGAAGCAGGCCGGCTTCTTGAAGTCGGGCAGGATCATGTTCATGGCCGCGGTGAAGAGGTCCCCGGCGGGCTGCTGGCGGTCACACCGCAGGTGGACGGCGCGCTCCTCCCAGCCCAGGATGGCCTGCCACTTGGCCCTGGTGCCCCGAGAGCACAGGATGATGATCTTGGAGTTGCTCTCGACCACTTCCTGTTTCTGGCGGCCCACCCAGGTCATGACCCCCACCTCGGAGATGACCTGCTCCTCCAGCAGGTCGAGCGCCACCTCAGTGCCACAGACGGTGAG
>JAQZBX010046580.1:0-20725 GCA_029593785.1 Cabassous unicinctus | reverse complement strand
TACCCCTGAAGAGTAAGAGAGCAGGGAAGAAAAGGGGTAACATTGAAGGGGGAGAGTTTCCCTGGGCATATATTTGAAAAGGAACATGAAAGAGAGTGTACTTGCCTGCCAAGGAGCAGAAGGCAGAGCCAACTTCAGGACAAAACATAGACCCACCTCCCTATTTAAAAAACGAACTAAAACTTAAAATTATTTTTAAGAAGCTTTAGAAAAGTAAACACGAGAAAAAAAAGAGATGGAGCCAAAGTCAGGTAGTTCCAAGCATAGAAGTCACGGTGGTGTGGAAAATCACAGGGTCTGGAGTTGTATAAATGTAAGTGATTACCTAGGCCTGTGCCATAGAAACTGGCCAAAGTACTTTGTACCAACAGCTCACACGTTTTGGGCATTCATTATGTGGTAGGGATTAGGATCTTAAGCATTGTTTTATTTAATTCTCTCTGGAGTTTCATTTTGTAGATGAAGTTTGGGAAAAAATTAAGTCCCTTGTCCAAGGTCATGAAGCCAATAAAGAGTGGATTTAGAATTTTAAACATGGTCTATATGATAATTTATTTGCATCCTAATTATGTTCTCTGTGAAATAGAGATGGTTTTACTGATTTCACAGTTTGTGAGTAGATAGAGTGACAGTTAATAACCGTTGATTCTCTCTCTTCCTGACTACACCCATTTGTGTGGTGCAACAATCAGAGTATGTCTGTGGTGTGCACGTTGGGTCATTGATTCTTGGGCTCTTGGAATTTGCTATTTTGCCCCAGAGAGAGAATGACCCTGATCTGATGGGCAGGACCATCCCATACAGGTGCTGCTCAGCTCACATAGCCCTCCTAGTCCCCATTGCACAGGTGATACCAACGACTCCCTCAGCTTTCAAAGACCCTCTCTAAGTTAACTCCCAAATGCACATCCCCAGCCCTGACCTTTCCTCAGAACTCCAGACTTGACATCTCCATGAGAAGATCTAATAGGTATTTTACACTTGGCATATTCTAGCTGAACTTGACTTTGCATCCCAAACCTGCTCTTCCTCCAGTTATCTCAGTCAACAGCATGGCCCTTTCCAACTGCTGAAGCCTCACAGCTAAGAGCTGTTCTCGATTCCTCTCCTTTTCCTGCCACTCCCCACACTCAATACATCAGAAAATCTTGTCATCTTTATCTCTAGGAGATATGCTGATGCCATCTGCAGCTCTCTACCTCCGTGACCCTAAAACAAAGCCACCGTTACCTTACAGATGGTCAACAGCCATCATTATGACTGGATTCCTGGCTTCCATCCTGCAATCCATTCTTCAGAGAGCCACCAAAGTGAGATGTATGAAATATAGATAAAATAATGCTACCCTCTTGTTTAAAACCATCCAGCATTTTCCCATTGACTTGGGAAAAGATTCTAAATGCCTTACACTGGCTTAGAGATCTCTACAAGATTGGCCCTGGCCCTCCTCTGACTTCATCTCCTACCATGACCTCCTAGCTTCTGCATTCCAGGTGCATTTCCCTTTATATCCCTCAAACAAGCCATGTACAAGCTCTTAGAGGTTTGTCCTTGTTTCTGTTCCCAGTTCTTCCCGTAGGTAGATCTTCCTTGATATTCAAATCTCAGCTCTAATGCCACCCCCTCAGAACATTTCCCGACAACCTGAACAAAAGTAGCCCTACTCTGTAACTGTACATTGTCTACTTAGGCTTTTCTTACTCACTTGTTGGTTTCTTATTTATTTATTCATTTACTCATTTCAATTCAACTACACATCCTCTAGAACTGTGCTGTCAATATGGTATTCACTGCTAACATATGGCTATGTCAATTTATATTAAGTTAAATAAAAGTAAAAACTCAGTTCCTCTGTCACACTAGTCACATTTCAAGTGTTCAACTGCCATCTGTGGCTAGGGCTACTGTATTGGAGAGTGCAGATAGAGATTATTTCTGTTTTTGCAGAAGTTCTATTAGATGTCACTGTTCTAGATTGTAAAATTCATGAAAGCAGGAGCAAGGTTTGTCTTCACTGCTAAAGTCCCAGACAGTGCCTGGCGGATAATAGACACTCAGAAATATTTGCTGAATGAAAGAATAGATGAATGAATGGTGTATAGAAAAGAAGTCTAATTTTCTAGGAGATAAAGTCACTTGAAATTATCACAAAGAACTAAGCTGTTGACATAACAGCTCTACTGTCAGAGAAGTTTCCCTAGGAGCATTCTGAAGACGTTAGTTCTTGAAAATAAATCCACCCAGTGGGACCAGGAAGATTCAGCACTAGTATTTGAATATATTAATACCTTCTTCATAAAGAAACTATCCACAAAGCAAATTAACTAGTCCCACTTCCCTCACAGTTGAAGGTCCTACACAGACTTACAAGAACAGCTTTGGGGCTGACTCAAGATTTACTTGTTTAACACAGACAGTAGTCAACAAGCAGCCCGTGTGCGTAAAAGGCCCACAGTGTGCTGAACACTATTATAGAACAGAGGGTACAAGGAGTCCCAGACTCAACAGTCCTTTTAAAGAAAGGAAACTGTAAATACACAATTGTGATGCCCTGTGTTAAATACTACAATTCAGGTATGGTGTACAGGAGGGTAGCAAAGTAATGGGTGATTGCCCTGAGTTTCAGAAAGGGATGGGATGAGGAACTGGTAAACCAGGCAAATTTTCGCAATAGATGATCCTTGAGCTGGGTCTCAAAGGTTGATGAGTTCATTAAAAATATATTTTCCTGATTTACTCCTAACCAGAGGTATCAGTGTGACTGGAGACACAAGATACCCGAGATGGCTTGGTGCATCTAGAAACTTGAAGCAGATTGGAATGGTTGGAATGCAGCGTTCAAGGATGGCTGCACATTTGATGAGGCAGCTGAGGGGAGCATGTCAATCATGGGAGGTGTTTTGTGAACCACAAAGGATTTGGACTCTATTTGGAGGAAGACTTGAGGTCTTCCTTGGAATATCTTTGCCTCCTGCCACATGGCAATGTCCTTTCCTTTCACACTTCTGTGACTTCTGGGTCCTCATTATAAGGCCTTCAATAATATGGGTCCTCATTATAAGGCCTCATTCAGCTGGGCCACACCTTAACTAAAAGTAACATATTCAAGAGAGTCTATTTACAATGGATTCACACCCTCAAAAATGAAAATTAAAATTAAGAACATGTTTTATCTGGGGTACATAAGTCAAGCTACCACAGTGATAATGTGCTTCTTTATTAATGCATTAAATAGCAAGATCTAGCAGGTCTAATAACTATCATAATTTTGAAATGGTGATGAGCATAAATGATATTTGCTGCAACCATAATGAGATAAATATTTCCGTGATTTTGTTTGGTGACAAAGTCACAGCTACTGCTAACACTGAAGTTTGTCATCTCCATTTGTAATAGAAGTACTAATAAATGCTACACTTTATTTAGCAATTAGTGATGTCATTTTTTGCATCCAAGTTTATAGGCCACTGAATTCTATCCATGAATCCAGGTTAAGAGCTCCTAATCTAGAGGTGATGTGGAAAATGAACTTCAGGGTGGGAAACAATAGGGGGACATGTTCTGAGGCTGGAAACAGAGAGAGCAGTTTACAAAGATATCATCACAGCTCAGGCAAGGGATGAGGAAGCCTAAACTGAGCAGTTTCCCTAAACCCAATGTAGCACATATTAACTCCCCCAATCTACCATTTAAAGGTTAATTATTTGTACTAAAAATATTCATTGCAAGTCTTCTATTAATACAGGCATTCTCCTTTAAGATATAATTTAATTTATGAAACTTGAAGATGTTCAAGCTTTAATAACAGTATGTGAGGAGTGCCATTGTTGTGCTGGTTCTATTTTCAAAGCCAAATTTGGAATAGGGTCAGAAGAAAGCTGATTAGTTCTCAAATCTGTTCTGCGATTTAAAAAACACAACTTTGTGCCTTTTATACCTTTTCATGTTTTTAAACACGTGTGTGCATACACACATATACATTATTTTATATCGTGACATCAGTGACAATAATGGCCCAGGAGCACAAGATGTGAATTTTGCCTTCCCTCATTTCAACACAAGCATTTCAAGCACATTTCAAGGGTGGTTTGGACCCAAGAACATGTTATAAAGCAACAGGGATCCAGGGAATCACCTTTCAAGACTTATTTATCTTATAACTGAGCTGAAAGCGTCTATCTTGTTATAAACTCTTAAACTGTCCTGTCTGTTTTATGGCACTTTATTGAATTTTCTGACCTTTAAGTAGAAGCTGTCAAGTGAGCTCTCTCATTCTTCATTTTTATTGCCAATAGCTGTGGTGAAGGAGAGGGAACTGTTTGGACTCAATTACGGGTTCTTAGATGTTTAATGGTTTCATGCCTGTGCATTTTGCCTCTGAGCAGAGACAACATGCTGTGACATAAAGGTCCTGTGTCTTCTGCTGAATCCTGTACTTTGCGCCAAGTAGCTTTGAAGACTGACAGGAGTAATGCATCTCATCTCAGAATAGCGGAAGAGTTAATGCACAGCTGTAGATCCTGAATTCCTGGGTTCCCAACTCCTCCACTGATTAGCTATGTGATCTTGAGAAATATAAATGCTCCATAGGTTTCTCATGGTACAATAAGCATATGGTTAGAACTTAAAGTATCTACCTCAGAGAGGTGTTATGATGGGTAAACAAATATACTCAATGTACCCAGAACATTCTAGCATATAGTCAGGGCTTAATAAATGTTGTATATTATTATCTACCTGAGGAAGGTACATATGCTTCCTACACAGAGCTTCCTATAAACAGTTGTTTTAGGTTATAAGAAGGGGGAAAGAGATCATCATTCTTCTAATAAATCTGATTTCATTGAGCCTGGAAACATGATTTATTTTTATTTGGAGCATATTAGAAGATAGAGTTTGGTTGAAGGTTCAAGTTCCTAGTTCAAATAAGCCAAACAAATTGAGGTTTAGCTTGAACAATGCATAAATGCTTACTGTTCTTTCCGAAGTCCTGAGATTTAACACAAAGAAAGTCTTAATTTTGGTCTAGGTCAGAAGGACAAAGATCCCACCCATCACCCCCCGCCCCCCAACCATCTGGAAGGACTATGAAAAAGAAAAGTCATCAACAACTGTTAGGGAGAAAGCTCTTCACAGTTGTAAACCTTTGGGAATTGCTGTTTCACCCAGTTAAAAGGTCAGTTGCTGTCATTTTCTAGATTCTTAGCTCAGCCTGTGGGTAAGATGGGAAGGATATTTCACTGTAGGGCATTTATAACAAACTAAAGGAGATGGAGTGTAAGAGATATGCATTTATGTAGTCCTTGGTGATAAGTCAAAATAGTAGATATGCTCCTTCCGTTTGTCCCTTGGAAGGTAAGAACTGTCACTTCTTATTTATGTTATTAGATATAAGTATAGGTGAGTGGTGAAAAAGGCAAGAACAGGAATTTGTTTTTCAGGTAATATTACCTTTTAAAAATAATCATACATTATTTCCATCATATATATGCATAAATGTGTATATTTATATTTTTTTGCTGTGTAACAAATTGCCACAAACTTAAGGGTTTAAAAACACCCTAATATTTGTTTTTTTTAAGGAGTTACAAGGGATTGAATCTAGGACCTTGTACATGAGAAGCAGGCACTCAACCACTGAGCTACATCTGCTCTCCAATGAGTTATTTTTTTCTTTGTTTTGTTTAAAGGAAGTACCAGGGATCGAACCCAGGACCTCATACTTGGGAAGCAAGCATTCAACTACTTGAGCTACATCCGCCTCCCCCAAAAAACAATTTTAAACCCATAATTCCATAGGTCAGAAGCCTGCTACAGCATGGCTGGGTTCTTTGCTCTTGGGTTACGGTTGAAATCAAGATGTCATCCAGCTGTATCCTTATCTGGAGGCTCAGCTAGGGAAAGATTAGCTTCTAAGCTCCTTCAGGTTGTGGCAGAATTCATTTCCTTGCAGTTGTAGGACTAGGACTGTGGCCCCATTGTCTTTCTAGCTGTCAGCCAGGGATGCCTCTCAGTCCCTAGAGGCCTCTGCAAATCCATGCCATGTGGCCCTTATCAGCATGTCACAACATCAGTGCTGGCTTTTTTCCAGGCCTGCCAGTGTGTGTGTGTGTGTGTGTGTGTGTGTGTATCTGTCTGAGTTCCTCTTCTGCAACCAGCCAGAGAAAACTCTCTGCTTTTAAAAAGACTCAAATGATATTGAGAAAGATTCCTTCTATACCTATCTTTCAGAATGTTTTTATCAAGAAAAGATGTTGTATTTTGTCAAATGCCTTTTCTGCATCAATTGCGATGACCACATCATTTTTCTTCAATTTGTTAATGTCGTGTACTATACTGATTGATTTTTCTAGTGTTGAACCACCCTTGCATAACTGGTATAAAACCCTCTTGATCATGGTGGATAATTCTTTTAATGTGGTTTTGAATTCAGTTAGCAAGTATTTTGTTGAGGATTTTTACATTTATATTCATTAGAGAAATTGGTCCATAATTTTCTCGTTTCATTATCTTTTTTTTTTTTTTTTAAGATTTATTTCCCCGCCCCCCCCCCATTGTTTTGCTGTGTCTACTTCTCTTCTCTTTAGGTGGTACCGGGAACCGAACCTGGGACCTTCCAGTGGAGAGAGGCGCTCAATCTCTTGCGCCACCTCAGCTCTCTGATCTGCTGCATTTCTTATTGTCTCTCTTATTTGTCTCTTTTTTGGTTGCATCATCTTGCTGCACTAGCACTCCCTGCACGGGCCAGCTTGCTTTTCACCAGGAGGCCCTGGGAATCGAACTCTGGACCTCCTATATGGTAGACGGGAACCCAACCTCTTGAACCACATCCACTTGCCCATTATATCTTTATTTGGCTTTGGTATTAGAGTGATGTTGGCTTTGCTGAATGAATTTGGTAACGTTTCCTCCTGTTCAATATTTTGGATGAGTTTGAAGAAGATTGGTATTAGGTTTTCTTTAAATGATTGGTAGAATTCACCTGTGAACTCACCTGGTCCTGGATATTTCAGTTTGGGGGCGGGGGTTTGGTGACTGTTTCAATTTCTTTGCTTGTGATTGGTTTATTGAGGTCTTCTATTTCTTCTAGGATCAGTGTGGTTTGTTCATGTTTATCTAGGAATTTGTCCATTTCATCAACATTCTCTAGTTTGTTGGCATACAGTTGTTCACAGTATCCTCTTATTTCTGTGGGGTCAGTGATAATACTCCCCTTCTCGTTTCTGATTTTATTTGCATTTTCTCTTTTTTTCCTTTGTCAGTCTAACTAAGGATTTGTCAATTTTATTGATCTTCTTGAAGAACTAATGTTTGGTTTTGTTGATTCTATTTTTTAGTTCATCAGTTCATTTATTTCTGTTCTAATCTTTGTTATTTCTTCCTTCTGCTTCATTTGGGATTAGTTTGCTGTTCTTTTTCTAGTTTTTCCCAGATGTGCAGAAAGGTCTTTGATTTTAGCTCTTTCTTCTTTTTTAATGTAAGCATTGAGGACTATAAATTTCCCTCTCAGCACTGCCTCTGCCGTATCTCATAAGTTTTGATATATTTTGCTCTTAATTTCGTTTTGAGATATTTACTGATTTCTCTTGTAATTTCTTCTTTGAACCACTGATTATTTAAAAGTGTATTGTTTAATCTCCATATATTTGTGATTTTCCCTTTTTCCACATGTTATTGATTTCCAGCTTCATTCCATTATGATCAGAGAAAGTGCTTTGTATAATTTCAATCTTTTTAAATTTATTGAGACCCATCTTGTGACCCAACATATGGTCTATCCTGGAGAAAGATCCATGAGCACTTGAAAAGAATGTATATCCTGCTGTTTGGGTTATAAGTATATGGAATTATATGTGCATATATGAAAAACCCACAGCTAACATTTTTACCCAATGGTGACGCAAGGTTTTCCTGCTGAGAATGGGAATAAGACAAGGATGCCTACTGTCTACATTGTTATTTAATATTGTGCTGGAAGTTCTAGCTAGAGCAATTAGTCAAGAAAAGGAAATAAAAGGCACCCAAATACGAATGGAAGAAGTTAAGCTTTTGCTATTCACTGATGATATGATCCTAGACCTAGAAAATCCACAAAGCTCCTAAAACTAATTGTATTAGTCAGCCAAAGGGGTGCTAATGCAAAATACCAGAAATTGGTTGGTCTTTATCAAAGGTATTTATTTGGGGTAGAAGTCCACAGTTACCAGGTCATAAAGCATAAATTTCTTCCCTCACCAAAGTCCATTGCCACATGTTGGAGCAAGACAGCTGCCAATGTTTGCCAGGGTTCAGGCTTCTTGGGTTCCTGTCTTCCCGGGGCTGTATTTCTCTCCAGGCTTAGCTCCTCTGTTTCCTCCACAAGGCCAGCTGTAGACTATCAGGTGAATGGCTCATCTCTATCCCGGGGCCTTCTCTCCTTCCTCACGACCAAGCTCTCTTACTTCCCGGGGCTCCAGCTCAAGACTCCAACATCAAAACTTCAACTCAAAACTGCTCCCTCTGTCCTTTGCCTTGCCTTTTATATATGATTCCCACACCCACCAAGGGGTAGGGCTCAACACCCTACTGACTTGGCCCAGTCAACACCCTAATCATAACTTAATCATGCCCAGATTAGCAGACCAGTTTACAAGTATAATCCAATATCTATTTTTGGAATTCATAATTAGATCAAACTGCAAAACTGCAACACTAATATATAATTTCAGCAAAGCTATGGATTACAAGATCAATATGCAGAAATCAAAAGCATTTCTATACGCTAATAATGAGCAAACTGAGGAGGAAATCAGAAAAATTCCATTTACAATAGTGACTAAATGAATCAAATATTTAGAAATAAACTTAACCAAGGACATAAATGACCTGTATTCAGAAAACAGATAAAATAAAATAAATAAATCTTAAAAAAAAATAACAATAATACAAATACAAGGGTATCCCTCTATATTACAAGGCATTAGGAATATGGTGATATATGGGAAAACACAACTAATATCTATAGTTAATGATAATATTGTAATATTTTTGTTGCAAAGGCAAAGAAGGTACTATATCAATGCTAAAGGTAAAAAAAAGGAATATGGGATTTAGTTTTATGAGATGTGAATATGATCAAACTTTTTTTTTTCTTTAACAAGGGGACCTTGGCCATGTCATTTAACTAATCTGAGCTCATTTACTCATCTTTCTGAGCACTGGAGAAACAATTCAGTTTGTTTTTAGGATTAAATAAGATAAATGTGCCTGGACAAGATTGTTTAAAGTAATGCTTCTGTAATTTGTTAAGCTGCCTTTTGTCTGTTATTTTATTTTTTTGAAGTTGAAATAAAGTTTTTTAAAAATAAAAAGACTAAAATGATTAGGTCAGGACCACCTGGATAATCTCCCTATCTTAACATCAATTGATTTGGGACTTTAATTACAGGAGCAAAATTCTATCATAGCATTAATGTTTGATTGAATAACTAGGGGCTAGGAATCTGTCATCTTATCCTGCCTAACACAATGCACTTATGGTAGCATAACTAGCATATTCAGGGGAATAGGATGATAGAGAACTAAATTTCTTGGGTCTCTGTTCTGGACTAAGTGCAGTTAGAAACTTTACATTGATTAGCATCTTTTCATTCTCCTGATAGTTCTTTCATTCTATAGGTGAGACAATAAAAGCTCAGAGACTTACAGCACCCTAGGTCACACAGCTAGAAAATAGAAAGGCAAGATTCTAAATATGAGGGTATCTGACTTCGTGCTTTGCTCCATATCAGTGATTCACAAACATGTAGATGTATCTGAATCAATGGAAAGCTCGTTAACATGCTGATTTCTAGGCCCTCCTCTCAACCATTCTGATTCAGTAGTCAGGCCTGGGAACCACTGTTTGAGATATCTTGCACTACAGCAATATTTCACAGAGATTCCAAAGACTCTCAGTGGCTATCATAAACTTGTCTACTTTAAAAACAGTCATTCTAATACCTAGAAATTTGGAGGAACATAATTACAGAATTAAAGGTAATCTTTTATGCTTTTTTTTTTCTCTTCTTTATGGAATAACAAAATTGTCATGGTGTGCACTAATCCCAGGTCTTACGTTTGGAATCCCAGGTCTCATATTTGAAAGTCAGAATGTTTTTTAATTAGTTATTTGCATAACATGCACAATTTATTAATTGCCTATGAAACACATTTTAAATTTTGAATATATGAATATTTTAATACATTAAAGATTTTGATAACTATAAAGACATCCCATGATCTGACAGACAATATGTATCATTCTAAATGGTGTGCAGAAGGGCTATTTAATATTAAGAACGTTTCCCTTGATAGATTACTAGATTAATAATATACTCTGTGACTACATCCTCAGAATGGTAACAATAGCAGTAAGAAGGTCTTTGATATGTTTTTCACAGGTTCTATTCCCAAACAGATTTTATTTTTCATAAGACACAGTAACTAATGCATGTATTTTTACCTAAATATAACCATATATGTGTGAATATATAATCTGACTCATTAGTAACAGTTTTAGTATCACATATCTTTGTCTCTGGCCTTCATGTTTCAAAAATAGCAGAATTAGTCAATGGAACATATTCTCTATGGCAATAATGTAATCATTTCACATCACAAATGATTACTCATGAAAAGTTGGGGAATGTAATAGATTTTAGGTACTTTAGAAAAAGATGCAAAAAATGAAGAATGAGATGAGAATTTTCCAAATTTTCAAGATGTTTCAAGTACCATCTACATCAAATGGAGTAGGTAGAAGTAGGAGAGTATTCAAAACCTGTGCTCAAAACTCAGCAGTTCATGCAAAAATTACACAAAGTCCAAATTATCTTTGAAAATCTCATAGAGGTTCTTATAATTTTTTCTAAGCAATTAAAGGGAATTTCAAAAATAGTGAGTTTAACAAAACCAGTTTTCCACCCAGAGTTGGAACAGATCATCACACACTTTTTGGATAAGCACTAGATCAGGTGTTGGCCTAAGTTTAGGGGCTATTTTGTACCAAAAATACAGTTTTTAAAAATTTATTTATGCTGTTGTGTCATCATTGTTGTGTTAATTTTTCTGAGTTCATATGAATTCCCTCAAGTTTAATGGACACAAGATAGTATTCCACTGTAGGGCTTTTACAAAGTTTTTATGCCATATCATCTATACTTGTACTGTTCAATACATTTAATCTGATTGACATGTAAATTAAAATAAAACATCTACTTCCTCAGGCACACAGGTAACATTTCAAGTGCCCAATAGCCACATGTGACTAGAGGTTACCATATTGGACATCACAGATACAGAAAATTTCCATCATCACCGAAATTTCTATTGGAAGACACTGACTCACCATTGGCTAAATGATGTTTGAAGCATAACTAGAAATAATAAGAGACCAATGTGACCTACATTCCTCTGAGGTGTTAATGCTTTTTTCCCCCCCAAGTACCAGATATATGAAGAGAGTCCACTAGATTCTATATCTATACCTGTATTCTTCTTGAACTTACTTTTGGGAAATCACAAATGCTAAAGAAAGAAGCAGAATAACATAGTGGATCTGAAAAAACGTATTGCTGCTTCCGAAACTGGTTAATTCACTTACTAATCTAATAATCAAATATACATCACCATAGGTCTCTCTTTTCAACTGTGAAATGAGATATTTACCTCACATGGAAATTGTTTGACTTGACTTAGATAAAAATCAAGGGGAAATCTCATAGCCACAAATGATTCCAAACCATTATACACTTCCTCTAGAAATGAATGCATGTAATGCATGAATTTGCTTATTCTAATAATTTCATATCAGTAAGCTCATACAATATGTATATTTTTGTGTCTGGCTTATTTTGCTCAATATGTCTTCCAGTTTCATCCATGTTGCCATATGTATCAGAACTTTATTCATTTTTTATGGCTGAATAATATTCCAATGTATGTATATACCACACTGTTTATCCATTCATGTTGACGGACACTTGGGTTGCTTCCTTCTTTTGCCAATTGTTAATAATATAGCAATGAGTAACAGTGTGAAAATATCTGTTTGAGTCCCTCCTTTCAGTTATTTTGGGTATATACCTAGAAGTAGAATTTCTGGGTCATATAATAGTTCTATACTTAAATTTCTGAGGAAATGCCAAACTGATCTCCATAGTGGCTGCACCAGTTTACATTGCTACTGACAATAAATGAGTGTTAGTATTTCTCCACATCCTTTCTAACACTTGTAATTTTCTGTTTTTCAAATAGTTGGCATTCTAGTAGGTATGAAAATGGTATTTCATTTTGGTTTTGATTTGCATTTCCCTAATGGCTAATGATGTTGAGTGTATTTTCATGTGCTTTTTGTGCATTTGTATATCTCCTTTAGAGAAATTTCTACTCAAGTCTTTTGCCTATTTTAATAGGGTTGTTTGTCTTTTTATTGCTGAGTTATAGGTTTTCTTTGTATAGTCTAGTTATCACACCCTTATCAAATATGTGGTTTCCAAATATTTTCTCCCATTTATAGGTTGTCTTTACTTTCATGATGAAATAGTTTGAGGCACAAACTCATTCATTTGATATAACCGGCAATTTTTTTTAAAAATGGCAATTTGGATGCCAATGCCAAGAACAGATAAAGTATAATGTCCTAGGAGAACAGTTTTCAGAAGGTCACTCACCGTTCTGAAGTCTTTTTCTAGTTCCAACAGAAAATTTCCAAATCAAGGGCATTTTGAAGGATAAGGCTGATTTGAAATGCTTATTACCCAGGTTACAAATATTTCTTATGCACATAAGAGCTGCATAGCCTAAAGTGCCTTGAAAGAGCAGTTATAGGAACTCTTTGAGGGAGTTACATGAGTCTGGAACTGTGCATGGAGCTATTCTGAGAAAAATTCCTAAGGATTGACCTGGAAATAGGAGGGATGTAGTATAGAAGAGAGGATGAATTACAACAGGGGTTCTTAACCAGGGGTCCACAAACCTCCAAAGGGTCTTTGGAAAGATTTCAGGGGGTCTGTGGATCTGAATTGAAAAAAAAAAAAAAAAAAAAAAAAACCCACAGTATTTTTGTGGGGACGTGTTGGTGCAGGTGTGATATATTCATTAAATAATACACAGTATAGTGTGGACTTAGTAAGGGGTCTGTGGTTTTCACCTGACTGGCAAGGGGTCTCTGGAACAAAAAAGGTTAAGAACCCCTGAATTACAGTAATAACATTCATTAGGAACTCCGCTAGACTCTACACAGATAACGGCAAAACCTTGCAATCTGCAAGAGGTATCATTGTTCCTGTTGTATAGTAAAGATCCTGGGGTTCAGATACAACTTACTCCAAGGTTGTACAGGCCATCAGAACCAGTATTCAAATGTAAGGTCTATCTAATTCTAAAATATGGTAGTTTTGGCATTAATTCAACAGCTCTAAGCATGTCTGGGGCCCAGATCTATTCTGTCCTCTTTGCCATCTTCAGTGTGCACCTTGATCCTTTAACTACCTCCCTTTAAGGTGATACAGAAGCTCCCTCATCACTATCGTCCCTCTCCTTTAGGTAAACATTTATATTAGGTTTGGGATTATCCTTCCATTTTTTTTTCTGAAAATAGAAGCAACAGTGTAGAGGTAAGTATCCCCTCTTTCTTAAAAAATATAACATTATATACATTGTTCTGTCCCTTGGTTTTGTCACTTAATAGTATATCCTGATATGTAAAGGTTTTCCTCATTTCTTTTTATAGCTGCGTAGTACCCCTTTTATAGCTGCACTGTAATTTATTCAACCTGTCTCTTATTAATAGACATTTGGATAATTTCCTATTTTTTGCTATTAAAAATAGTGCTAAAATAAATAGATTTGTTTATCTGGCATCTCATATAATAGTTTTTCCAGTGTATCTATGAAATAGATTCCCAGAAGAGGGATTGCTCCAAAGGGTAAATACATGTGCAAGTTTGTTTGTTAATGACAAATTCCCCTCCACAGGGGAACACTGTACTTCTTTGCCTTCCCACTAGTAACACATGAGATATTTGTTTCCTGACAGCCTAGCCAACAATGAATACTGTCAGACTGGATTTTTGCCAATCTGATAGATAAGAAAAGGAATCCATTATATTTAATTTGCATTTATTTTATAAGTATGAATGAATATCTTTTCATATATTTTGGGCTATTTGTATTATTTGTGTGCATGAGTGAACTGTCCATTCATAGTGCTTACCCACCTTTCTATTGGGTTGTATTTTTCTCCTAAGTTTTTGGAAGATCTTTATAAATTATGGATTATAGCTTTTTGTGATTTAACTTGCAAATATTTTTCCTATCTTGTTGAATCATCTTTTGATTTTTCTGATGCTGTTTTGCCAAACAAAAGCTTTTATTTATATGTAGTCAAATTTATCAATTTTTTTCCTCACAATTAGGAATTTTTTCCTTACTCTCAGGTTATGAAATCACTTGTAAGGTTTCACTTTTTATATCAATTCTCTGACCCATTTGGAATTTATCTTGATGTATACTGTGAGAAAGCTATCTTATTTTTATCTTTTCCCTATGTTTACTCAGTTATCCCAACTAGATAAAAAGTTCATCTTTTCTCTTCAAATAATTGAATTGAGAAGTTGTCTTTATTATATCCTACATTTCCCCATTCACTTGGATCCATTTCTGGATTTTCTATCCTGTTCCACTTGTTTGTCCCTCATTTCATATACCAATACTACCCTATGTTAATTATAGAAGCTTATACAGTATAATATTTTATATTCTGTTAGCCACCCCTCTCCATTTATCTTATTTTTAAAGGTTTTTCTGTTTGCTTGTTATTGTTTGCTTATTCTGCCAAATAAATTTTAAAGTCAACTTATCTGGCTCCAGAAAAAATATCAAATGACATTTTTATTGGGATTATATTAAATGTATAAATTAACCTATAAAGACTATACATCTTTATCACATTGAGTCTTCCTTTCCAAGAACACGTTTGTGTTTGTGTTAGCTCAAGTATACTTTTTTAAAGCAAGGAAAACATTTCCAGGAGACTTTGAGCAGATTTCTTATCCTATCTCATTGGCCAGATTTCATCACATGCCAATTTCTAAAACATTCACTAGCAAGGAAAATGAAATCACTGAGATTGGCTCAGATTAATCAAGATTTACCTTGGAGCTGAACTAAGACCTGGCCTTTCATGAAACACATCAATGATTCACATTTGAAGATAATATTTTAGCAAGGAAAAGTGGTAAGGGAGAGGATAGGGAATGATTTGGCTGCCAAAAGCATCTACCAGTCTATCTCTTTTGGCTACCAATGTCCATAAACATCCTTTACCCCTCATATGCTTTTTTTTTTTTTTTTAAGTACTCTAAAATAGCCTCAGTAGGATGGGGAAACAGCTCCCTTAAACTATTTTTGCCATCAGTCTTGTCCCCTTTGTCAAGAAGATAATGATTAAAAGGAAGTGATTGGAAGACGCCTGGGACCCCAACATTTTCTCAGCTGAATCTCCCGCTTCTCTGTGCTTACACTAATTCAAGTTGGGAATTCCATTAGTCCAACACTGCAGGGTTTCAAATTATAGAACTCTTAGTTAATTTAAATTTCAAGCAATTTGCAAAAAAAAGGGCTTCTCTTATCAAGCTTCCTTCCTACAGTTATATGGAAATCTACAGACAATAGCTTGCACATACCAATAGACTATTTCTTACTATTTTTCTTTATATTACAGCTTTGGTGGTAAATTTGTCTTCAAATATTTTGCCACTGAATGGCAAGATTTCTCAATTTCCAATCTATGAATAATGGAGTTCTCATCACTCTCCATCTACCTTCTTCCTTCAATCAAATTCTCATTTTAGTGCCTACTACTTATAATACTTCATTCCTGATTTCCCTGAAACAGGCACATAGCTAATGTGTTTAGTTAGAAAAGAAGTATGGGCAGAAGTTGTTGGCAACAATTGTGTCTGACCCAGATGTATCTCTTATTCTAATTTTTATCGTAAGTAAAATAAAGTTAAAACAAAATATAAGTTGCTTGTCCAAAGTTACACCACTAATATGTGGTAGACCTGCGAAATGAACAGTGTGATCCCAGGGCTCAAATTCTTATCACCATGCTGTAGTGCCTCCTTAGCTTCTGATTTACACAACTGGACTGATGGAGGTGTCTTTCAGGAAGAAAGGAAGCACTGTAGAAAGAAAAACGTATCTTGGACAGTCTACCGTTGAGGAATCTAAGTGGATATATCAAGTAGGCACTTAGAATAATGGTCTGCAGGATCTAAGCCGTGAGGGGTAGATGAAGTTGCTTGGCGGAAAGTAAAAAGTGAGAAGATATGAGGTACTGTTACAACTGATCCTGGAGGAATTCCTACATTTAATGCTGGACTGAGCAGGATAAGTCTGAAGCGATGATGGGAGATAGGAGGGGAAGTAAGTGATTGGGATCATGGATGTCAAGGGAAAAGAGATTTTAGAAGAAGGAAGTGATCCACAGTGTCTAATGTTTATGGGATCTCAGTACTTCGGCAACATATTGAGGTTATTTGTGACCATAGCATAAATGTTAAAATGATGGTATGGATTCCAGACTGGTGGAGGTTGAGGAGGAAGTGAGAGGTAAGGAAAAGGTGACAAAGTTTAGAGAACTTTTCAACAAGTTTGGCTGTGGAGAAGAGGGATGAAAATGTGCTGGGATCTGGAGTAGGATGTGAGGATGAAGGAGTGTTACTTGAAGATGGCTAAGGCATGTGTGCATTTAAATGTTGACACAAAAGACCAATTTCAAAGGGATTCATTGATTACACAGGAGAGGAAAATGGATAATCATTACGTTAGGTTCCTAGGAGACAGGAGAAGAGGGATCTAAAACTTAGATAATAGGCCCCTCTACACTAACGGGAAGAAAATGACTGGTGTCTAGCTCAGTGGGTTTGTCATTTTCAAGAGTTGGAATTTAAGAGGATAGCTTTAGAAAGCTTCTATTTTCTCTGAGTAGTATGATGTGAGATTGGAGACATTTTGAATAGTCACTGTGGAATTTAGGAGAGGTAGTTCACCAAGGAAGTGATGAAAGGTTTGCCAGGCAGGGTTGAAGGCCCATTGGAGATTTATAATCTTGAATTGTTGTCATGAGAGATCAATAAATTAACCCAAGAGTGTAAGATTGTACATTATGACCAGCATGGAGAAATAAAGTCACCAGAGAGAATCCAGGGCTGGGCTGTGAGAGAAAAGAAAACATTCATGATGGATAAAGTGAAATGAGTTTTGGAGAGTGGAAGGCATTGGTATAAGCCAGAACTGAGCATGGGTGAGGTTTAAATGGTGACATAGCCCTAGTCTTTGAAGGTTGCAGAGAAGGTAGGAAACTGAGAATCGCATGAGTCACACCAGTATACCAAGACACTTTAGAATATGCCCTCTTGGAGACATTTTATAAACTTCCTAGGAATACTTTTAGTGCTTTATTGGATGGAGTCCAATTTGAGGAAATACAAAGAAAATATTTTCTAAGATTAAGGGGCTTCTGTATTTTTATTTTACTTTTTTTGAACCTTAGAATCACAATCTTCAAAATGTAATAGGGGAAAAGATGCTATCATCCTTGCATACTCATAATTATAAGCATTAATTGAGTACTTTCAATGAGACAGACATGCTGCCAAATGCTTGCTTACATGACCTCATTTCATCCTCCTAACAACCTTGTAGCTTTGCTACTATTACCTCCATATTACAGTCAAGGGAAGTGAGGTTTAGAGAAGTTAGGTGACCTTCTGAAGATCCCACTGCTAGAAAGTGATGGAGCCAGAACTAGAACCCAGGAGCTTCCTAGGCAAAATCATGATGTCAGCAAAAGTAATCTTCAGGGACTTCCCAATTCTCTATGCAATTGTTTTCCTTTAAGCTCTACCTTCTCAGACCTTGCCTAACACTCCAGCCTCCCCAAGATGATCCATTTTCTCTCTTCTTTCCAACTCAGGCAATAAAACAATCTTTGCTAATAGGTTAATCATGCACTCCCAGGCATCATATTCATAATTTATTAGGAGATTTTCTGGAGACAGTGGCCTAAATCAAAGGGATAGCACTAATGGTGTTTCTATGCTCTCATTTTCAAGCTCTGCTGTGCAATGAGACTGCAAGAATGGGTAACAGTAAGTAACATTTTTAAACACTGTGGTTCTAAAATGAAGTCTTCTGACGCTCTGGACCAAATCATATTGTCATCTTTCTCAGAAGAGAGCAGGTCTGTGGGGGAGGAGGGAACAGGGAATTGACACAGACTCTAGGTTCCTCAAAGCACTTGCTAATTAGAAAGCAAGTGCTTTGATGTGATTGCTTGAGCTTGCCAAACACTCAGGGGTGTGTGTGTGTGTGCTTGTGTATTTGTGTGGTTGTATATGTGGGTGTTGAAAATGCTTTCGATTTCTTTAAATAAAAAAGCTGTAAAGCAGTTCTTGAGTCCCAAAAGATAGGAGAAGATGGAAAAGGGGGAGAAGAGGCCATAGAGTGATTAATCCTGTGGTAAAACATCTAGCTTGGCAGTTAAGGTAAAAATAGCATAGAGCAACAAGAAACGGTTTAGTTGATTTTTAATCTCTTTTGCCCCTTTTGTAGAGAGGAGTGCAAGCTAAGGTGTGTGAGGGAGTTTGTGTTGGCTGGGGCCGCTGGGATGGTACTGAAAAGTTGAATTAGGGGTGGGAAGTCAGGCAGATGGAAACAAGAGCAAGTGTAGAGGGTTGAGTAAACCAGTCAGAATGGATAGAGATTGGAGCAAAATAAGAACAGAAAGAAGATGCCCGAGAACCCCGGGGGTGTGGGGGGGGAAGCCCAGGAAGAAATGAGTAGATGGGGCAAGGAATATGAACACCTACGCACAGCAAGAATCGATTCACTTCCCACAACAGGAACACAAAGGAAAGCCACTTTGAAACCACTTTAGAAAAGCAAAGGGAAAATATGAACACTCTCCCAGACTGCCCGGTCCGTACATCTCTCTTACTCCTGACTCTGAGCTCTCTCATGTTGCTTCTCCCTCTGGTCTTATTATCCTCTTTGTTATCAATCAAATCTTTCTCCAAAGATCTCCTGAAATCCCAGTTCCTCCATAAAACCTTTCCTGGCTAAATGAAAAGAGGTGATGCTGCCCTCTCTTCCTTTCAGCAGACTGTCAGCATGTCTCACAGAGCACACCACAGCATCTAACTCAAAAAGCTTATCCTCCATGTAAATATTTAATCACCAGTGCTCTCCCCATCTTATTAGTGCTTGGCATATGGTGCTCTGTGTATGTAGAGGGTGATGGCAGTTATGAGAGTGTTGGTTGGATTTAGGTCATCCATGCTAGAATAAAACTCCCACGAGGCAAGGGTTGTCAAATTTAACTAACTTTGTTTATAACAAGGAGTACAGAGTTTATGTAAAGCAAGTGCCTAATAAATACCAGTAAATTCTCTGCTTATTTTAATTTGGAGGTGACAAATTCCTCCTGCCTTTTTTGCTATATGCAACCACTTGACACTCTCCTTGTCTATGCCTCCCCTAAACTTTCATTTACCTGAAACCAGGGGCTCACATATAACAAAACTGCAAGCTCTGGAATCTACAGGACAAGCTTGGGGTACTTTATCCAAAAACATGGAGAGTTGGGAGGATATGCCAATTAGGCATGGATCTTTCATATTCTTTAGCATTTCTGCTAAACTAAAGCTATATCCAGCTATATGCACTTTGAGGTGTAGAAATCAAGTCAGATAAATTATTTCAAGTAAGGACATCCGCAGTTAGTAAGAACTAGGTATTTTAAGACAGCCTAGCCTAAAAAGCACTCTTCCCTCTACCTTAATGAGTGTGTCCAAAAAAAAAACAAAATTGACTAGGAGAAGTATAGAAGTAACTAAGTGCTATTAAAAGCAGAAGGACAATGGCTCATCCTCCACCCTGGGCACACCCACACACCATAGTTTACATCAAGGGATCCTTCACTTCTGATGCAGAATGAGGGTGGCCCCCTGTGGCGTTTCTCATGGGAAGTATGTGCCCTGACAGAGTTACTCTCTTTAACCATGAGATATTCCAATCTAGCAACATGGACCTCAGACAAGAATATTAGTGAGGTTGGCAGAAAACTTATACCTGCCTTCTGTAAGGCTGCAGAGTCAACTTGGAGGGTAAAATGGCAGGGGTCACTTAGCAGGAAGAGTTGTTCTGGCTCTATTTTTATTGGGGGTGGGGAGCAGAGTGGAGCTTCAGTTTCGCTACAACCATTGTTTTCCTACACTATACATCAGCACTCCAAGAGCCTTTCTTGTACCACATTTTATACTGCATATATCAACTGAACAATGCTGATTCATAGCTCTTGCGGGTAGGGGGAGGGAGGGAGAGTAAGAAGCCAGGCTCCCCCACCAACACTCCCCCTTCCCACTCACTATACCCCTTGCAAAAGCCAAAAGGGGTCCAGAGGTTAGTAACAGGACCTGGAGCTCTTTCCTGACCAAGGTTCTCCCAACCCACATCCAACTGCCCCTCTTCCCCACTGCACTGCAACCTGGGTGGGATTACAACCTTTGAGGCTCTAAACCCTGAAACCATTACGTAATCATTTATTAGGTGTGAATCAAAAATATAAACAAGCCTAAATGGTGTGGCCATATAATTTATCATTCAAACCTGGACAAGAGAGTGAAAGAGTTGCTTT
>JAQZBX010046579.1:0-20720 GCA_029593785.1 Cabassous unicinctus | reverse complement strand
GGGCCAGGCCTCAGTGTCAGTGGGCTGTTGGGCAAATCAAGTTTGCTCAGCAGATTCACCTCTCCCCTCAGCCTGGCACTGTTTTAAGCCAGCTTATATGCTCCCCAAAGCTATGAGGGGGTCCAAGCAGCCAAATCGACAGAAGGTAAACCCCTCTCCACCTTCTGTCAGAGCCCTCCCTCCCTCAGAGTATGCTCCCTCACGCCAGCAGCGGGAGTCACAGATGATAGGATTCTCAGCTCCAACCAGCCATTTTCTGTTCAGGCGGGTCTCAGCCGTCTGTGTTAACCACCACAGGCAGGCTCAGAACTCACAAATCTCCACTGATCACTCCACACCGTCAATCTGCCCACTGCTAGATGAACCAAGCTTCTCGTTCTGTGTGCCCACAGCACAGCCCCTTGGGCAGGACCCCGTCCACATTCGGCTGTCCCGGGAGAGCTAATTCATGTGTACCCTCCTAAACCAATGCCATCTTGCCTCCCTCCTGCCTTTACTCTTGAAAAGAATAAATGATAATTATTTCATTTCACATTTTACTTGGAGCTCCTCAAAAGAAATAGAAAGCCATATCACACAGAAATGACTACCTGCTTGCTAATATGGTTCAACTCATCTTGCAGCTGCCTTATGAGTCAGAGCTGCTAAGCAAAGTATCTCCAACCTGAAGAAAACTCCGTAGATCACCCATGTCATCACCTCAGACACATTCTGCCAGAAGACAACAGATACACAAATTTCTCCTTAAACATCTTCTTCATTTTAATTCTCTTTTTGTTTTTCATGATGCCACATCATTGGTTGGGAATCTGAGGTAAAAATGACCAGAACATTTATTTTAAAATTATCAAACCATGTGTCTTTCTTTTCACTAATTATGTCTTGGATGGCACTGCTAGTCAGGCTCCACTCCTCTTTTTTGAGCTGATGTTATCCAAAAGACTGGAATTTTTTGGATACCACAGGCAAGAGGTATCCTAAAACACCACAATAAAAAGAGAGACTTTTTTTGGAGGGTCTGTAGGAGAAATCTGGCAAAATGTCTGGCCTATATTCAAATAAAGAGAATGTGCTAAAAGGTTTGGTCTACTTTCAAAAAAGTAGAATGTGACATAACAACAGTTATTTACATATGGGTAACCATGTCAGAATCCCTATATACAGAAAAAAACACTCTAAGAATTATGAGACTAATCAGGAAATTTTTCTGTGAAAGAAAAACTGGAGCTTAACAATAGAGCAAAGATTCATAAATTAATTCACAAAGATTTCCTTTAAATTACTGAGTCAAAAGTGGGCTTATTCAAAGATTAAAAATCAGAGAAAAACATTTGGAAGTAGCTTACCATTATTTTCCCAGTTAGTGTAGTTATCACTATTATTAATTTTTAAAAATTGTACAGAAATTTTTGTACAAATTGCTTTCACCAGTAAATGAAATCATGGAGGCCTCTCATGTTTAAAGACTGTACTTTTCAAAGTAGCTAACTAAATACCTTACATTTTCAAGTAGTGTTTATTTATCTTTGAGTAATTCTATGGAAATATTTTATGTTAAAATGACATTAGATATTCAGGAGTCATTTTGAAAGTTTGTTTTATGCCAGGTATTTTAAAAATGGTTTTTCTATTTGAAAGGTATCAAATATGTGCATGAAAAAAATATCATCAAAATCTTAGTACTGAGTACATTTTATATCATACATTTAATGTAATTTTCTCCAATCCATACTATTTTTATTTTTGAAAGTATATTTTTATTATATAATGTGAACTTAGAAAAAATCATGCACACGGGAAGAATTCACATATAACAGCCTTCCATCAACATATCAAACCCTGATGGAAGCTTTGTCACAGATTATGAGATAATACCATCAGACCATGACCACTAAACATGGTCCATAGTGTATATTTGGAACACATTGTTCATATTCTCCTATTATCAACATGTCATGCTTGGTGTGGAGGCTGCCCATTTTGCATTGCTTCTCATGTGGTTAGTTCTTTCACCCATGATCATCAGTTTGACTCCTGGTTTATTCATAATACATCTATATTTTGACAACTACCTCAAAACAGATTTAGAGCTTCCTGACCCTGTTTGTAGGAAGAGATCCTTTTTCATTTCATTCTTCTGTGTTCTGTTCAGCCTGGTCATCAATTGTGGGAAATTCTGTTCAAAAGATTCCCTCCCACATACTCCCCTTCCCCTTGGCACCAAAACAATGGGAAATTATATGTTCAGGTCATGTCCACTGGGGATACCCATGGTAGATGAGGGACAAGCAGAATCATGATGACTGTTGTCTGGTACTAGCAGGAAGTTGCATTTCCCTGTACCCAAAGTCAAGGTGTAGCCTGGTCCTACCCTTTTAGCCTCTCTGTTGTGAGCCATTTTGAAACCAAGGGCCTGCAAGGCAATTTAGCATTCCTTGAACAGGTTTTCCATTCCTGGGTAAGCAAGACTATATCTGTTGTCACATGGGTTTGGATAGACTTACTTATCATTGAGGTGTAATTATTTTCTCATTTGTGAGATCATTTCTTCTTTGACCCTTAGCTGACTCAGATCTGAGGGGCTTCTTTTACAAACATGGGAATTTTAATAGAAATCTTTATAGGATTGAATACTGGTTTAATTCACTGCTCTTCTGAATCTGCCTCTGCATAGCTGTAGTAATTTAAAATTCCTTGAGAGTGATTTTGACCTAGCATAAGGGTTGTGGTAGTCATTTTCTGGGTAGATTTAAAAACAGCAGGAATCCATTCTTCTGTGTAGTGAATGCTCCAATGGCTTGTACATGCTTTGCAATGTCTGTCTGGACATTTTTCTCCATTTTCCTTCCCTTTCTCTCTCCCTCCACTCTCCCCCTTCTTTGGTTGCTTGCTCAAATGCCTATTGGAAGAGTGGTGTGATGATCAGTATTCTGTAAAATCAACATACAAAAAAACACCTGTTTTTAATTTACCCAAGACTGCAGAAGAGATATATTTTTGGTACATCATTTTTCTTTTTGGCTTACTAATGCATACTTGTTAAATAAAATAGGCCATCTAAGTGAATAATGATTTCACAGGAGGAATGTTGAAAAAGATTTTGAGTTTTGTGGCCCCATAAAAGTATGAGTTGGCCTATTGTGATCTGTGGTAATTCATTCCAACAAGATGTGAAGAATTCCCAAATAGAAATTTGATAATCCAGAACTAAATATGGTGTAAATGAAAATAGAATCATTAAATCAGTAACTTATGTCATTTTTTGAAGATTATTGGGTACAATAGTTAGGGTTGAATATACAAATAAGAATTATGTTACCACTGATTCCAGTTATGTCTGAATTATTATTAATATTTAAATGTTTATTCCTCAGTGGTGTATTTCTTGTAACGAGTTATATTAAAACTAACCTGGCCTTACACTGTCTTTTAAAACTTATAATTTCATTCAAACTCTTATCTCATTCATTTTACAATTTTATATTAATGTCTTATTAACAGCTTATAAAAATATTCCTTTTATATTTTGGCTAGGCCACATGGTATGGGAATGTATCTCATGAAAACTGCTTAAAAACTAATGAATAGTAGTGCAGGAATAGCCAGACATAGCAGCTATGTAAAGAGAAGTGTACAATTCTTATCTGAACATACAGCCACATTATGTGTATAATAAAAGTTGGAAACTTACAAAATAAACATGCATACATTATACAGGTATCACAGACATCTGCCTCTATGAACTCCTTGTTTGTGGTGTTTCATTTGTTACAAACTAGACAAGAGCATCATGAAAATATGATTACTAACTCTAGTCAATATTGCACGTTAGTTGTATTTCCTTGAACCCTCTTTATTTTTTCTGTTAATCAATTTTTAGAGACTTAATAATAAAGAATTCAATTGAGGCAAAGTGTACTATCTATAGTATTTTCTATAATCACAGAGCTTTTTTTTTTTAGAGAGAGTGTTGATAGTCACAAACAAAAGTTTTGGATTTGCCTATTTCTCTATTCAGGTCTTCCATGTTTTGCTTTTCAATTGTGGAGGCTGTTCTCATGTATGCATCGAAATGGAAGACTGCATCCCTCAGATGGAACCATGCACCCCTTGACCATTATAAGCCACTCTGCCTGATATCTGGGGAATAGACAAGATGGGATTTGTGTCCTTGTTTAGCCTAGAGATGTTCCTTTCTTCTTGGTGGTGCATAAAGTATGTGCATGCCATTGGGACAGAGTTTAAGGTTGGGGAATGGGCATCATGTTGTTGTGATGGAGCATGTCTGATAGTTGTCAACCTTGTTATTTACTGTAAGAATAAGACTCATTTTATTTCAAATTCTTTCAAACAAGTAGAATGTGACAAAACAGCAGTTATATACATATGGATACTCATGACAGAATCCCTCTATACCTGAGAAAAGCTCAAAGAATTATGAGACTAATCAGAAATGCTTTCTGTGAAAGGAGAACTAGAGCTTGCTATCATTAGAGGATAGATTCATAAAATAATTCATGAAGATCTCCTCTAAATGACTGAATCAAAATTGGGCTTATTCAAAGATTAATATCCACAGGGAAACTTTTGGATCTAGCTTATCATTATGCTCCCAATAGTTACCATTATTTAATTAATTTTAAAAATGTGCATGGAAATTTTTGTACCAATTGCATTCACCAGGAAATGAAATCATTGAGGTGTCTCCTCTTTAAAGGCTGGACCTTTCAAAGATGCTAAATAAATACCTTACATTTCCAAGCAGTGTGTATTTATCTTTGAGTAATGCATTCATTCTTTGGAAAAAAATTAAATTAAAATATTAGATATTTAAGGGTTATTTTCAAAGTTTGTATTTGGTCAGGTTTTTTAAAAATGGCTTTTCTATGATAAAGGCACCAAATAAGTGCACCAGAAAATATTGTCACCATCTTCCTACTGAGTAGGTGCATATCGTACATTTAAGGTAATTTCCTCCAACCCACACTCTTTTTATTTTTGAAAGCATATTTTGATTGCAGAATGGGACTTAGAAAAAATTACACCCACTGGAAACCTCCACATACAACAGCCTTCCTTCCACACACCATACCCTGATGGAAACTTGGTTACAGGTTTTGAGATAATATCATCAGTCTATTACCACTAAGCATGGTCCATAGTGTATGTCAGGCACATATTGTCCATCGTGTCCCATTATCAAGATGTATCAATTGGTATGGGTGTTGACTGTTTTTCATGGCTTCTCAGGGGTTTACTTCTTTTTCCTCATAATCAGCTGTTTGACTCCTGGTTTATTCATAAGCTTTCTATATTTAGACCACTACCTCTAAACAGAATAAGAGCTTCATGATCCTGTGTGTCCTATTCAGCCTGGTATTCAATTAAGAAGAATTCTATTCAAAAGATTCCCTCCCACCTCATCCCTGACCCCTGTCACAAAACAATGGGCAGTGGACATGTTTAGGCCGAACCCTCCAGGGATCCCCAGGGTGAGGGAAGAACAAGCCAAATCACCACCTAGGACAACCAGTGCCACCAGGCACTTGCATTTCCCTGGACATGCCAAGCAAAGGTGTGGCCTGCTCCTACCATTTTGGCCTCCTCTGCCAGCAACCAAGGGCCTGCAGGCTAATTTAGCATTCCATGAACAAGGTTTCCATCCTTGGTTAAGCACAGATACATCTGGTGTCACGTGGGTTTGCACAGACTGTCTTATCATTGAGGTGTAAATATTTCCTCATTTTCGTTGTCCTTTCTTCCCCAACCCTTGGCTAGCTGAGTTCTGAGAAGCTCCATTTGCAAACATGGGTTTTTTTTCTCTTCATCTGGTTAGCACTGAATACTAGTTTAATTCACAGCCCTTCTGTGTCCACCTCTGATTGGCTGTAGTTATTTGAAATTCTTTGAGAGTGGTTTCATCCTAGCATAAGGACCCTTCTAGCAATGTTCCGGGTAGACTTAAAACCAGCAGGAGTCCATGCTTCTGAGCAATCAGTGAAGGTTCTAATGGCCTTGTACCTGATCGGCAATGTCAATGGCCTTGTACCTGATCTGCAATGTCCTTCTAAATGTTTTTCTCCATTTTGCTTCTCTCCCTGTCACTCCCTCCACTCTCCTTCCTGACACTTTGGTTGCTTGTTCTGATGCCTTTGGAAGGAGAGATTTGATGATCAGAATTCTGTAAGTTTCTTTATAGAAAATAAACACCTGTGTTGAATTGCCTCAGGACTGCAAATGAGTTATGTTTTTGGTACATCTTTTTACTTTTATGCTTCCTCATGTATACTCATTAATGAAAGCAACCCGACTGGTCCATAATATTTTCTCAGGAGGACTGCTGAAAAAGGTTTTGAGGTTTCTCACCCCATAAACTTATGAGGTGACCTATTGTTATCTGTGCTAATTCATTCAAATAAGATGATAACAATTCCCAAATAGGAATTTTATAATACACAACTAAATATGGTGTCAATGAAAATAAAATCACCACTGGTAATTTATGTTATTCTTAGAGATTATTGGGTCCAAAATTTAGAGCTGTAATACAAAAATAAGAATTATGTAGTCACTGATTTCAATTATTATCATAATTATTATTAAGATTTTAATGTTTCTTCTTCCATGGTGTATTTCTTATATTAAAGCTAACCTTGACTTACACACTTTTTTTTGTTTTTTTCCATATATTTTCGTTTTATTAGGTATGTACCATTCAGTAGCCTTTATCTGGAAAATATTTGTTCACAGAATGATTTACAATTTTAAAATACACCACATTTATTAATATCTCCAATGTTCTCAGACAGATTTAGTTTTGGGAAGTTCTCAAGCTCATGTATAGGAGGCAATTTTTCTAAAGTTTATTATTCCTCTGTAAAAAATTTCATCATGATTTTAGTAGCTGTTTTTGTTATATTCATGTTATCATTAGAGCAGTTGAATTACCGAAAAATTCTTGCAAGAAAGAGGGTATTTCCATTTATCCTCCACTTGTTTTCTTTATCATTACTATTTTATATTCCTCTGTTTCCTTATTGATCATCTGTCTAAAGGATCAATCCATTTTTTACTGTGGTATATAGAATTTTCCTATTAGTAATGTACCATTATCTCTTTCTCTCTTCAAACTTGTCAACATTCACTTCATATATTTGGTTGCTTTGCTGTATATATATTTAATTTTTGACCTTGTCTTTAATTGACCCCTTTATCACTATATAATGTTTTTCTTTTTCCTAAGCAATAGTTTTATTTTTAATTATAGCTGTTATGGTTTACAGAAAAATCATGCAGAATGAACAGAGTTCCCGTATAACACTGCACACTCATAGTTTTCCTTATCATTAATATTTTACATTAGTGTGGTACCTTTGTTACATATATGTAGCAGTTTGGCAGTTTAATGTAATTATGAATTCCAAAAATAGATATTGGATTATGCTTATAAACTGGTCTGCTAATCTGAACATGGTTAAGTTATGATTAGGGCATTAACTGGGCCACATCAGTAGGGCATTGAGCCCCGCCCCTTGGTGGGTGGAGTGTCAAATATAAAAGGTATTGCAAAGAACAGAGTTGGAGCAGTTTTGATGTTGGAGTCTTCAGCTGGAACCCCGGGAGGTAAGAGAACTTCATCGTGAGGAAGGAGAGAAGACCCAGGAAAAGATACCAGCCATTTGCCTGACTGTTCACAGCAGGCCTGTGGAGAGAGGCAAAGCCTAGATAGCCTCATAGTCTACAGCTGACCTTGTGGAGGAAACAGAGGAGTTGAGCCTGGAGATAAATGGAGCCCCAGGAAGAGAGCAACCATGGCAAAATGTCAGCAGCTGTCTTGCTCCAACACGTGGTAATAGACTTTGGTGAGGAAAGAAACTTACTCTTTATGGCCCGGTAACTGCGGACTTCTACCTCAAATAAATACCCTTCATAAAGACCAACAGGTTTCTGGTATTCTGCATCAGCACCCGTTTGGCTGACTAACACAATATGCTAAATTATTATTATTATTATTATTATTATTATAAGATTAACTATACTTCATATACATGTATTCTGTTCCCATTCCCTTCTGTAACCCCTCTTTCTGTTGTAATTGTTATGTATTAATGATGAAGAAATTGCTGCAGCCCTACTCCTCCCGTCAGCAAAAATCCACAGCTTTAGGAAGATAATAGCTCCTGCTGCAACCCTACTCCTGCCCCTCAGCAGAGATGCACAGTTTCAGAAAGATAACAGTCTTCTCCTCCCCTTCAACTAAGGCCCTCTGCTTTAGAAAGATAAGCTAAAATTGCACTTCTGCTTTTCTAAACCCCACCTGCTCACTTGCTTAGGAATTTGCCCATGTAAAGTCCCCATAAACTCATGAAAGCCAAAACTTGGGTCTCAGACTTTGGAGACTTGACTCTCCTCTGGACCTGCCCATAATAAACCCTTCATCCTCCACCTCTCTGAGTGACGCTTGGGTTTCTCATCGTCTGAGTTTCATCTGCCACAACATTATCTATTCATACACAGTATGTCCCAATCTATAGATCATCTTTAACTTTTATGCACCTGAATTTTAGAAATTTTAAGACATGGAGTTATATACCAAAAATCCAACACATTATCTCTGGTATTTATAATTACAAGATAGATGGACATTACCAGAAATCTTAGATTTTCATGTAATTTGACCCACTGTAGAGTGTCCTTTCATTTATGTCTGAAGAACTTGCTTAAAATTGTTTGTTGGGCAGCACAAGTGGTGAAGGACTCCTGAAGAACTTGTTTGTTTGTTTTAATATGGGGTTGCTATATTAATCTTCCTCTCTTTTACAAAAGCCCGTCCCACTAGATATAATATTATTAGAAGGGAATCCTTTTCTGTCAACACTTGAAATATTTCATTCTAATTTGCCTTTTTGCCTTCTTAATTTCTGTCTTCCTGATTTCTGTTGAGAAATTGTTGCTTAATCTTATTGGCACTCACTTGAACCAAACACATTGATTTACTCAAGCAGCTTTCAGAACTCTCTCCTTTTCCATGGCATTTTACTGTGCAATCCTGATGTGTCTGGGCATGGTTTCATATGATATTTTCAAATATTGGGTTCCCTGGGTTCCTTGATTGTGCACATATATGCCTTTAATTATGTCTGAGAGGTTTCCTGCCATTACATGTTTGAATAGTCCTTCTGCCACTATCTCTTTATTTGCTTTCTGTGGGTCCCATGAAGCATGTATGGTATCCTTGATTTTATACCATACGTCCATTCCACCAGGTGTAGAAGGGCATTCGGATTGCCAAGGTTCCAGGTTCCATTCCCCCATGGAAGGTTTTAACAACCAGCTAAGACTGGAAGAGCCATATTCCTGAAAACTCTGGCACATAGTGGAGACTGTGACACAGTGCAAGTCTGTGACCCAGTTCCCTAAGGAGCATAGTAAGCCAACAGCCACAACCAAGAAAACACAACCCATAGAGTGAAACACCACTCTCTTGATTGGACGAGAGGAGCGGGGTTGGTATGGAGTCCCCACAATGTTCCTGCAGGCGGGTTTCCTGGACTGAGTTTCATGCCAGGTCCCTGTGGCCCTACTGCATGCAGGCTTCCCTGGCACATCTCCAAAGTTGGTTTCTTGGGTGATTTTCAGGAAGGGAAATGGTTGGTGCTGTCAACAGTGTTGACCATGGTTCTGCCAGGAACTCCACAGGAACACAGGTTCCTAAAGGGACCCCTCCCCTCAACACACACACCAGGAAACTGGGTGCACAGTGGTGTGTTCATGTCTAGTCCACGCCACAGGGATGTCCTATGGAAGTCATGCCATCTCAGCCAGGCATATATGGTGTCGGTCTTTATCCCCATCACATCCTGGCATGAGCCATCCCATCAGCAGCCTCCTGCCCATCCACTGACTGACAGAGCCACCAGCCATCCAGCCCAAGGTCATGGAGAGATACTCACCAGCCAAGGGTCCCAGTGGGGAATAGCAGCCCTAGTATGATGGAACCATGGTGCTCCAGAGTTCCCAGAAAGACCTTTATACTCTCTTTTAAAATTTAAAATTTCTTTCAAGTTCTTTTCTCTTTCATTTTCCAAGTTTATATTAAAGGTCTTATTAACTGTTTTTTTTTTTAAATAAGCATTCTTTTAGGTTTTGGCTAGAACACATGGCACGGGAATATATCTCATTAAAACTGCTTAAAACCCTGATGAGTATTATTGCAAGAGTAGCCAGAAATAGCAGTGAGATAGAACAGGGGAAATGGAGAGATTGAAAAGAGAGGTGATTCTGTGGGAGTTTGTGTGTATGGTTTTTGTTGATTATTACTACTGAAAGAATGAAAATGCTCTAATAATGATTTAAGTGATGAACACAGAGAACTGTGATTATAGCAAATGCCATGGATTGTAAATGTTGCCTCAGTTGAATTCTTTATAATTCAGTCTCTATAAAACAAATTTGTAGAACTAAAAAGGGTGGGTTGGGGGAAATACAACCAATGTGACATAGGGACTACAGTTACTAGTCATATTTACATGATGCTCTTGCCTAGTTTGAAACCACCCTATCTATTCAAAGCCAGGAGTCAGTGGAGGCTGATGTATCGGATAGCTGTATGAAGTTCACATGACTCTTTTGAAAGTTCCCAGCATTTATTAGACATATAGTGTTGTTCTATGCTCAGGTATTAATTGTACACTTCAATAGAATATATTTTTTTATGAACAGAGGGTGTTGAGAGTCACACATGAAAGTTTTGGATGTGTCTATTCTATTCAGGTCTTCCATTTGGTGTTCTTCAAATTCAGATGCTGTGCTGAGGGGAGCATCAGCATGGATGGCTGTACCCCCGGCCAGACTGTGCATCCCTTGACCCTCATGAGCTACACTGCCTGACATCTCTGGAATGGTCAAATGGTCAAATGGTCCAAACTATCTCTGGAATGGTTTTCTGTCCTTGTTCAGCCTGTAGATGTTTTTCCCTCTTGAGGGTGGGCAGGGAGATCTGCATGCCATTGGGACAGAGTTGGATGTTGGAGGCCATGCATCATTTTGTTGTGAGGGAGGTTTTCTGTGAGTTGTCAGCCTTGCTTCTTACTGTAAGAATACATTTCATTTTATTTCAGATGCTTTCATTGAAGTAGAATGTGGCATGACAGCAGTTATTTACATATGGGTAACCTGGTCAGAATCCCTGTATACATGGGAAAATTCTCAATAATTATCAGACTAATCAGAAATGCTTTCTGTGACAGAAGAACTAGAGCTTGCTGTCATTAGAGGACAGATTCATAAAACAATTCATGAAGATCTCCTTTACATTACTGAATCAAAAGTGGGCTTATTCAAAAATTACAATTCAGAGAGAAACATTTGGATCAATCTAATCATTATACTCCCAGGATGTTTAGTTACCATTATTTAATTAATTTTAAAAATGTGTACTGAAATTTTTGTACCAATTGCATTCACCAGGAAATGAAATCTTTGAGGTCTCTCCTGTTTAAAGACTGAACTTTTCAAAGAAGATAACTAAATCCCTTACATTTTCAAGTAGTGTGTTTTTATCTTTAAGTAATGCATTCATTCTTTGGAAAAATTCATTCTTTGGAAAAATTAAAATGATATTAGATATTTAAGTTTAATTTCAAAGTTTGTATTTGGCCAGGTACTTTAAAAAATGGTTTTTCTACAATAAAGGCACCAAATATGTGCATGAGAAAATATCATCACATCTTCCTACTGAGTAGGGTGCATATCATACATTTAAGGTAATTTCCTCCAACCCCGACTCTTTTAATTTTTGAAAGTGTATTTTGATTACAGAATGTGATCTTAGAAAAAAATCATGCCTATTGGTAGCCTCCATACACAACATCCTTCCATCCACACACCACTCCCTGTTGAAAGCTTGGTTACAGATTATGAGATAATATCATCAGTTTATAACCACTAACCATGGTCCACAGTTTATGTATGGCACACATTGTCCATCATGTCCCATTATCAAGATATACCACTTGCTGTGGGTGTTGCCTGCTTTTCATGGCTTCTTAAGGTTTCACTTCTTTTTTCCTTTAATCAGCTGTTTGACTCCTTGTTTATTCATAAGGCATATACATTTAGACCACTACCTCTAAACAGAATTAGAGCTTTGTGACCCTGTTGCTAGGCAGAGATCCTTTTAAATTTCATTCCAGTGTGTTCTATTCAGCCTGGTCTTCAATTAAGGAGAATTCTATTCAAAAGACTCCCTCCCACCTTCCTCCCTGACCCAGCTAGCCTCAAAACAATGGGCAGTGGATATGTTCAGACTACAACCACTGGGTAACCCCAGAGTGGAGGAAGGGTGAGCCTAATCACCATGCTGGTCAACCAGCACCACCAGGTGCTCAATTTCCCTGAATATGCCAAGCACAAGGGTGGCCTGCTTCTGCCATTTCTGCCTCCTCTGGCTGGAGCCATTTTGCAACCAAAGGCCTGCAGACTCAGCATTCCACAAATATGGTTTGTAATTCTTATCATGGGTTATTTTAAAACTAAACTTGCCTTACACATTCTTTTTTTTTTTGCCACACATTTTCTTTTTATTAGATATGTAACATCCGGTAACCTTCATCTGGAAAATATTTGTTCACAGAATGATTTACAATACTAAAATACACCATATTCCTTAATATTTCCAATGCTTTCAGAGAGTAGTTGGATTACCAAAAAATTCTTGCAGAAAAGAAGGAATTTCTGTTCATCCTCCACTTGTTTTCCTTATCATTACTATTTTACATTCCTCTGTTTCCTAATTGATTGTCTGTCTAAAGGGTTAATGCATTTTTGACTGCAGTGTATTGAATTCTCCTATTAGTAATCTACCATTTTCTCTTTCTCCCTTGAAATTTGTCAAGATTTGCTTCATATATTTTGTATATATATGCTGTTTACATATATATATTTTTAATAGTTGTCCTTGTCTTTAATTGACCCCTTTATCATTATATATTGTTTTTCTTTTTCCTAGGCAGCAGTTTCATTTTTAATTAAAGCTGTTATGGTTTACAGACACATCATGCAGAATGAACAGAGTTCCCATATAACCCCCCCACACGCTCATAGTTTTCCTTATGATTAGTATTTTACATTACTGTGATACCTTTAATACACATTTTATTATTATTATTATTATAGGGTAAACTAGACTCCTTATACATGTATTCTGTTCCTATTCCCTTCTATAACCCCTCTTTTTGTTGTAATTGTTATGTATTATCTCTTCATACACAGTATGTCCCAAATGATTATCTTTCACTTTTATGCACTTGAATTTTAGAAATTTTAAAACATGGAGTTACATACCAAAAATCCAATATGTTATCACTGGTATTTATAATTACAAAATAGGTGGACGTCAGCAGAGATCTTACATTTTCATGGAAATCGACCAGTTCAGTGTCCTTTCATTTCTGTCTGAAAAACTTGCTTTAAATTGTTTGTCAAGCAGCACAAGTGATGAAAGACTCCCACAAGACTTGTTGTTTCTTTGTTTCAATATGAGGTTGCCGTATTAATCTTGCCCTCTTTTTCAATAGTTTGTCTCACTATATATAATATTATTAGAAGTGAATCCTTTAATGTCAACACTTGAAATATTTCTTCCTAATTTGCCTTTTTTGCCTTCTTGATTTCTGTCTTCCTGATATCTCTTAAGAAATTGTTGCTTAGTCTTATTGGGACTCACTTGAATCAAACACGTTGCTTTACTCAAGCAGCTTTCAGAACTCTCTCCTTGTCCATGGCATTTTACTGTGTGATCCCAATGTGTCTGGGCATGTTTTTCTATGATATTTTCCACTATGGGTTTCTCTGTGTTCCTTGAATGTGCATATACATGCCTTTCATTACATCTGAGAGGCTTCCTGCCATTACATCTCTGAATATTCCTTCTGCCACTTTCTCTTTATTTGCTTTTTGTGTGTCCCATGAAGCATGTATGGTATCCTTGCTTTTATACCATATGTCCATTGCACCAGGTGTAGAAGGGCATTCAGATTGCTAAGGTTGCTGGTTCCATTCCCCCATGGAAGGTTTTAACAACTAGCCAAGACTGGCAGAGTCATTTCCCTGAAAACTCTGGCACATTGTGGAGATGTCTGTGCTGCTGCAAGTTTGTGACCCAGTTCCCTAGGGAGCTTAGTAAGCCAACAGCCACCATCAAGAAACTGCTGAACTGCCTGAGAAATGCCACTTTCTTGGTTGGATGAGAGGAGCGGGCTCAGGGTGGAGACCCCACCAAGTTCCTGCAGGAGGGTTTCCTGGACTGAGTTTTATGCCAAGTCCCCATGGCCCTACTGCATGCAGGCTTCCCTGGCACAGCTCCAAATTTGGTTGCTTGGGTGGTTTTTGGGAAGGGGAAGAGCTGGGTCCTGTCAACAGTATTGATCCTGGTTTTACCAGGAACTCTGCAGGAACCCAATGTGTCAAAGGGCCCCCTCCCTTAAACACACACCAGGAGACTGGGTGCCCAGTGGTGTGTTCATGTCTATTTCAGGCCACTGGGATGTTCTTTAGAAGTCATGCCATCTGAGCCAGGCAATGCTGGTATCTGCCTTAATTTGCCCCACATTGCAGCATTGGCCATCTCTTCAGCAGCATCCTGCCCATCTGCTGTCAGACAGAGCCACCAGGCACCCAGCCTAAGGTCAGGGAGAGTGGCTCGCTGGTCAAGTGTCCCAGTGGTGAATGGCAGCCTTAGTAGGACAGAGCCATGGTTCTCCAGGGTTACTGGAAGTTCTCTTACACTCTGTTTTAAAATTTATAATTTCTTTCAAGCTCTTTTTTCTTTTGTTTTCCAAGTTCACATTAAAGGTCTTATTAACTGCTTTTTAAAAAAATATATTCTTTTATATTTTTGGCTAGACCACATGGTATAGGAATATATCTCATTAAAACTGCTTAAATCCCTAATGAATATTATTGCAAGAATAGCCAGAAATAGCAGTGAGGTAGAGCAGGGGAAATGGAAAGACTGAGAAGGAAAGCAATTCTGTGTGAGTTTGTGTCTCTGGTTTTTGCTGATTACTATTACTGAAAGAATGAATATGCTTTAGTAATGATTGAAGTGATGAGCACTGTGATTATAGCAAAGTCCATGAATTTTGCACTTTGCCACAGTTGAATTTTTTATAATTCAGTCTCTATAAAACTGATTTGTAGAACCAAAGAGTGTGGGTTGGGGGAAATACACACAATGTGAGATAGGGACTACAGTTACTGGTCGTATTTACATGGTGCTCTTGCCTAGTTTGAAACCACCCTATCTACACAAAGCCATGAGTCAGTGCAGGCTGATGTATGGGATACCTGTATGATGTTACACATGCTTATATTGAAAGTTCCCAGCATTTCCTAGAAACAATGTTGCTCTATGCTCAGGTATGAACTGTACACTTCAATAAAAAATATTTTTATGAACAAAGGGTGTTGAGAGTCACACACAGAAGTTTTGGCTCTGCCTATTTCTCTATTCAGGTTTTCCATTTGGTGTTCTTCAAATTCAGATGCTGTAGTGATGGGAACATCGGATTGGATGGCTGTACCCCCAGACAGGTCCATGCATCCCTGAACCTTCATGAGCCATCCACCTGACATCTTGTGAATGGTCAAATTAGCTTTTTTCAGTCTGTAGATGTTTTTCCATCTTCATGGTGGACAGGGGCATCTGCATGCCATGGAGAAAGAGTTGGATGTTGGGGGCGGTGCTTCATTTTGTTGTGAGTTGTCAGCCTTGCTTTTTACTGTAAGAATAAATTTCATTTTATTTCAGATGCTTTCATTGAAGTAGAATGTGATATAACAGTTATTTACATATTTTTACCTGGTCAGAATCCCTCTATACATAAGAAAATCTCCAAGAATTATAAGACTATTCAGAAATGCTTCCTGTGAAAGAAGAACTAGAGCTTGCTATCATTAGAGGACAGATTCATAAACAATTCATGAAGATCTCCTCTAAATGCCTGAATCAAAAGTGAGCTTATTCAAAGATTAAAATTCAGATAGAAACATTTGGATCTAGCTTTATCATTATGCTCCAGGAGGTATTGTTACCATTATTTAATTAATTTTACAAATTTGCTCAGAAATTTTTGTACCAATTGCATTCACCAGGAAATGAAATCATTGTGGTCTCTCCTGTTTAAAGACTGCACTTTTCAAAGAAGGTAACTAAATACCTAATATTTTCAAGCAGTGTGTTTTCATCTTTAAGTGATACATTCTTTCTTTGGAGAAAAATTTAATTAATATTAGACACTTTAAGGGTTATTTTCAAAGTTTGTATTTGGCCAAGTATTGTAAAAATGGTTTTTCTATGATAAAAGCAACAAATATGTGAACAAGAAAATACCATCACCATCTTACTACAGAGTAGGGTGCATATCATACATTTAGTGTAATTACCTCTAACCCACACTCTTTATTTTTGAAAATATATTTTGATTACAGAATATGAACTTAAAAAAAAATCATGCCCTTTGGAAGCCTCCACATACAACAGCCCGCCATCCATGCACCATACCCTAATGGAAACTTGTTTACAGATTATGAGATAATATCATCTATGACCTCTAAGCATGGTCCACATTGTATGTTTGGCACACATTGCCCTTCGAGTCCCATTCTCAAGATGTATCACTTAGTGTGGATATTGCCTGTTTTTCACAGTGTCTCAGGGGTTTATTTCTTTTCCCCCATAATCAGCTGTTTGACTCCTGGTTTATTCATAATGCATCTATATTAGACCACTACTTCTAAACAGAATTAGAGCTTCATGACCCTGTTGCTAGGCAGGGATCCCTTTTTCTTTCCTTCCAGTGTGTTCTATTCATCCTGGTTTTCAATTAAGGAGAATTCTAATCATAAGATTCCCTCCCACCTGCCTCTCTGACCCCAGCCACAAAACAGTGGTCAGTGGATATGTTCAGGCCATGCCCTCCGGGAAACCCATGGTGGAGGAAGGGCAAGCCGAATCACTACGCTGGACCACCACTGCCACCAGATGTTCACATTTCCGTGGATATGCCAAGCAGAGGTGTGGCCTTTTTCTACCATTTCAGTCTCCTCTGCCCAGAGCCATTTTGCCACGAAGGGTTTGTAGGCTAATTTAGCATTCCACGAAGAAGGTTTCCATCCCTGGGTAAGCACGGATATATCTGGTGTCACATGGGTTTGCATTCACGGTCTCGTCATTGAGATGTAAATATTTTCTCATTTTTGTAGTCATTTCTTCTCTGACCCTTGAGTGACTGAGTTCTGAGGAGCTCCTTTTGCCAACATGGAGGTTTTTCTTTTCATCTCGTTAGCATTGAATACTAGTTTAATTCACGGCCCTTCTTAGTCCGCCTCTGACTGGTTATAGTTATTTGAAATTCCTTGAGAGTGGTTTCATCCTAGCATAAGGGCCTTGCTAGCCATGTTCTGGGTAGACTTAAACCAGTAGCTGTCTGTGCTTCTGGGTGAGCAGTGAAGGCTCTAATGTCCTTGTACATGATCTGCAATGTCCTTCTGGACATTCTTCTCCATTTTGCTTCTCTCTCTGTTGCTCCCTACACTCCCCCCGCCCCTTCTCATTCTTTGGTTGCTTGCTCTGATGCCTATGGAAGGAGTGTTGCGATGATCAGGATTCTGTAAGTTTCTTTATCGAAAATAAACACCTCTTTTTAATTGCCACAGGACTGCAAATGAAATGTATTTTTGATACAGTTTTTTATTTTTATGCTTCCTCATGCATACTCATTAATGAAATTAATCCATCTGGGTCCTTAATAGTTTCTCAGAAGGACTGTTGAAAAAGAATTTGAGGTTTCTCACCTCATAAAATTAGGAGTCGTCCTATTGTTTTCTGTGTTTATTCATTCCAATAAGATGGGAAGAATTCCCAAAGAGGAATTTGATAATACACAACTAAATATGACATAAATGAGAATAAAATCACCAAACTGGTATTTTATGTCATTCTTAGAGATTATTGGGTCCAATAAGACTAATAAGAATTATGTCATCACTGATTTCAATTATGTCATAGTTATTATTAACATTTAAAAGTTTCTTCCTCCACTGTGTATTTCTTATCATGGATTATATTAAAACTGAACTTGCCTTATGCACTCTTTTTTTTTCAATACATTTTATTTTTATTAGATATGTAACATCCAGGGCTGCTTCTGGAAAATATTTGTTCACAGAATGATTTAATTCTAAAATACACCACATTCATTAAAATCTCCAATGTTCTCAGATCCTTAAGTTTTGGGAAGTTCTCAAG
The DNA here is from genome assembly GCA_029593785.1 of Cabassous unicinctus. Lineage (NCBI taxonomy): Eukaryota > Metazoa > Chordata > Mammalia > Cingulata > Chlamyphoridae > Cabassous > Cabassous unicinctus. The sequence goes on along the minus strand of JAQZBX010046579.1, from coordinate 2,410 downwards.
CTCATGTGTAGGAGACAATTTTTCTAAGGTTTATTATTCCCTTGTAACAAATTTCTCCATCATGTAAGTCGCTGCTTTTAATATATTCATGTTATTATTATAGCAGTTGGATTACTGAAAAATTCTTGCAGAAAAGAGAGAATTTCCATATAATTCCCACTTGTTTTCCTTATCATTACTATTTTATATTCTTCTGTTTCCTTATTGATCATCTGTCTAAAGGAGCTATCCATTATTGACTGTGGTGTATGGAATTCTTCTATTAGGAATGTATCATTATCTCTTTCTCCCTTCAAATTTGTCAACATTTGCTTCATATATTTTGTAGCTTTGCTGTATGTAGATAGATAGATAGATAAATAGATATAATTCTTCATATATATATATATATTTAATTGTTGTCCTTGTCTTTAATTGACCCCTTTATCATTATATAGTGTTTTTCTTTTTCCTAAGCAGCAGTTTTATTTTTAATTATAGCTGTTATGGTTTACAGAAAAATCCTGCAGAATGAACAGACTTCCTGTATAACCCCCCGCTCTCATAGTTTTCCTTATAATTAATATTTTACATTAGTGTGATACCTTTCTTACAACTGATAAACCACTATTATTATTATAGATTTAACTCTACTCCATATACATGTATACTGTTCCTATTCCCTTCTGTAGCTCCTCCTTCTGTTGTAATTGCTATGTATTATATCTTCATATGCAGTATGTCCCAAACCATAGATTATCTTTAACTTTTATGCACTTGAATTTTAGAAATTTTAAAACATGGCATTACATACCAAAAATCCAGTACAGTATCACTGGTATTAATAATTACAGGAAAGGTGGACATTACCAGAGATCTTAAATTTTCATGTAATTTGACCCACAGTTGAGTGTCCTTTCATTTCGGCCTGAAGAACTTGCTAAAAAAATTTTGTCAGGCAGCACAAGTGGTTAAAGACTCCCGCAGGCCTTGTTTCTTTGTTTTAATATGGGGTTGCCATATTAATCTTCCTCTCTTTTTCAAAAGCCTGTCTCACTAGATATAATATTACTAGAAGTGAATCCTTTTCTGTCAACAATTGAAATATTTCATCCTAATTTGCCTTTTTGCCCTCTTGATTTCTGTCTTCCTGATTTCTGCTTAATCTTATTGGGATTCACTTGAACCAAACGCATTGCCTTACTCAAGCAGCTTTCAGAGCTCTCTCCTTGTCCATGGCATTTTTACTGTGTGATCCTAATGTGTCTGGGCATGGTTTTCTATGGTATTTTCCAGTTTGGGGTTCTCTGGGTTCCTTGATTGTGCATATGCATGCTTTTCATTACATCAGAGAGGTTTCCTGCCATTATATCTTTTCATATGTCTTCTGCCACTTTCTCTTTATTTGTTTTCTTGTGTCCCACAAAGCATGTATGGTATCCTTTCTTTTATGCCATATGTCCATTCCCCCAGGTGTAGAAGGACATTCATATTGCTGAGGTTCCAGCTTTCATTTCCCCATGGAATGCTTTAACAACTAGCCAAGACTGGCAGAACAATTTTCCTGAAAACTCTGGCCCAGTGTGGAGAAGTCTGTGCTGCTGCAAGTCTGTGACCCAGTTCTCTAGGGAGCATAGTAAGCCAACAGCTGCCACTAAGAAATCACAGAACTGCCCGTGAATGCCACTCTCTTGGTTGGATGAGAGGTGCAGGGTCTGGGTGGAGACCTCGTGATGTTCCTATAGGATGGAGTTTCATGCCAGGTTCGTGGCCCTACTGCATGCAGGCTTCCCTGGCATAGCTCCAAAGTTGATTTTCAGGAAGATTTCAGGTGATTTTCAGGAAGGGCAAGGGCTGAGTAATGTCAACAGTGTTGACCATGGTTCTACCAGGAACTCCACAGGAACCCAGGGGGCCAAAGGGAACCCTCCCCTCAACACACACACCAGGAGACTGGACTCCCAGTGATGTGCTCGTGTCTAGTCCAGTGCTGGGGATGTCCTTTAGAAGTTGCGCCATCTGAGCCAGGCCTCGCCAGTGTCTACCTTGGTTCCTCACCCAAACCCAGTGTGTACTATCCCATCAGCAGCCTCCTGCCAATCTGCTGACCAACAGAGCTGACAGCCACGCAGCCCAAGGTCACAGAGAGCCACTTGTAATCTATCCAGAGCTAATGAATTTTAGTATAATCATAGTGTTGGGCATTTGTCACCACAAAATTTTTTGAAATACTTCATCACTCCAAAAAAAAAAAATCTCCCTGCCCTTAGCAGTCATTTCTCAATCCCTCTATCCTTCCCCAGCCTTACATAACCACCAATCTAATTTCATCTTCATGATTTTATTTTTATTTACAATTTATATAAATAGAATCATACGATTTGTAGTACTTTGTGTCTGGTTTCTTTCTCTTAGTCTAATGTGCTATTTT
>JAQZBX010046578.1:0-20726 GCA_029593785.1 Cabassous unicinctus | reverse complement strand
AAGATTTATTTATTTTATTTTATTTATCCTCCCCTTGCTGCTTGTGCTGCTGTGTCCATTCGCTGTGCGTCTTCTCTGTGTCTGCTTATCTCCCCCTTGCTGTGAGGTCTCCCCGCATCAGCCCACGGCGCCACGCGAGCCGGCCTGCCCTCACAAGGAGGCGCTGGGAAGCGAAGCGAACCCGGGGCCTCTAATATGGTAAACGGGTGCTCTATCCATTGCGCCACACCCGCTTCCTGCCATGAGGTTGCTGCATCAGCCCACCGCACCGCTCAGGCCGGCGTGCCCTCACAAGGAGGCCTCGGGACGCGAACCCGGGCCTCCCATATGGTAAACGGGGGCTCTATCCACTGAGCCACACCCGCTTCCCACCTATTGTGTCTTTCATTCGCATGTGCTCTGTTACTTTTCTGTTCAGGATTTCAAATTCTTTGCACTTGCTCAATGTCTTCTTGATGTCATTTAGCTGTTTAACCATGTTGTCTTTCATCTCATTAATTTGATTTTGGAAATTTTTGTGCATCTCACTGATTAGTTCTCTCAAATTCTGTTTGTATTCTGGGGCTTCGATATATTCCTTTTCTTGGTCCATGTCTTCTATTTTCTTACTGTGGCTCATAATTTTTTGCTGATATCTAGGCATCTGATTAGGATGTAGTTTACTCAGATGCTCAATTTCTTTCTCTTTTGTAGGGATTTAGTGGCAGGAGGCTGTTTGTTACCACTGCTCTTTGATTGTTGACTCGACCTGGATTGTTAGGATTGTCCTCCTGGTTGCTCAAAACTGGGCACTGGACCCAGTAATTGGTTGTAGAGTTGCTTCCTAGGGCCTTGGGGAAGGAGGCTATAGAGGCCAGGAAAAGCCTCTCCTACTTTTAATTTTCTCACATGCACTTCCTTGGTCTGCCAGCAGATGGCAATCTTTAGCAGCTCTCTGTTCAATGCCTGGTGGAGAGTATTTGTTGCAACACAGAGTGGATCAATGTGATAAAGCTTCCTGTCTGGAGGCTAGGAGCCTTGTAATTCAAACTTTCTCTGAGACAGTTCTCCAGCCTTCTCTGGCATCCCCCTCCCTTTTCCTGGCTAGGAAATATTTCCACTCCCCTCTGAGTCCTCAACAATCAGTCCCCGTTAGTAGAAAAGGAGATTGGGAGAGTCATATATCTTTAGCCCCTTTCCAGCTCCCACGGCAAACATTGGCACAGTCCCACCTGGCCTGGAAGGGCTCCTGGGACACAGCAGACCAAATTTGTGCATCAGAAGCTGAGTCAGCCTTAGGCTGTGTCCCTCTCGCTCCCCTTCCTGGGGTGGTTGATCCCTGGAGCCCCCTTTGTCTGTAGCACCAGGTTCGGAGGCCTGAGAATTCTGAAGTGTCTTTAGTGTGGGGGAGGGTGCCGGCAGCAGCACCTGCTGGTTTCAATTCACAATTCTGTTGTCATGATTTCCCTCCTTTGTCCTTCTCTCCTCTGGGTGGTGTCCAGCCTTCACCTGGTGTCCTTACCCTAGAAGATGTTTTTCTGGGCTCTTTCAGCTTGTCCTATAGCTGTTTTTCTGAAGGAGAAGAGAGTCCCATGTCTTAATAGTCCACCATCTTCCCGAAGTCCCTAGGCTCCTCCTTCTGATGGTGGATAGGTGAAAGATGTCTGGTCTCTATACATCCCCAGTCTTTGTTCATCAGTCTTGACTGGCCAGCTTCTCCTTGTAGACCAACTGACACCAAAGAGATGTTCTCACCCTCCATCTCAAATAACGGAAGGGTTGATTGTCTCTAAATTTAAAAAGCCGAAGATTTTTTTTTGTCTTTCAGGATATCCATACCTGCCTGACAGCTTCTCCTTTTCAGCCCCTTAGTTAGACCCAAAAGGCTGACTGCATCATCCTCAGGAGGGGAAATACCTTCTGTTGTATCCATGAGTCACCACCTCTTTCATTAAAGCACAGATGAAAGCCACTAGTTTAAATCCAACAGGGCTTTCTCTTACAGAGAATCGAGGGGGAAAGCATAATGAAATTATGCTGAACAGATGGAAATTTAGGAGATGAAACAAAAAGAAGCAGATATATAGAGAGAAGTCAGAGAGGAGCTGAGGGTGGGTCTGTGGCATGAAGACCCCACTGCTCCAAGCTTCCCTAGAGTGGCCCTAAATAGAGAATTCCTCTCTAGTTCTGGAGTCCAAGAAGGCCGACCAAATGACAACCTCTGTTCTTGTTTATTTCTCTCTGAGCAACCTCATAACAAACCCTCCATGTGTGAGGTGGTGTGGCTGAGTTTCTATTCCTTACAAGCAAACAGACAACTAAAACACACCCTCTTGGCCCCCACCAGACTGACAGCATCTTCGTCAAAGAAGCTGACTTGCTTGGGTCCTTTTCACTGAACCAGTGAGTGGCATTCATCAGAGTAGTCTCAGTCCAGCTCAAGAGCTCCAAACCACGTGGAAAATCCAGTGGAATGGGCAGGAATTGGGGTCAGGTCACCGAGCTGGGGCTGGAAACATGGAGCTAGTGACATGGGTTAATCCAGGAATAGCAAATAGGAAGTGAGGGCCAGAGCCAAGCAGCAGGTCAGGAGGATGCTCCCGCAAGAAAGGGGTGGGGGGCCCTGGTTAGCCTAACCTGCTGGAAGAGAGGAGGGGGTGGTGGTAGAGTGGGTGAGTTGAACATCTCTGTACTTTCCCCCTGCCCTTTCCATTGCCCCTTATCAAGATTCCTTTTCACTGTCCATTTTATCCAATCAAACCAAATTTCCTTTGGCTGGCTCTTGCTTTTTTTCATACCCACCCCCATTTCCCTTATGCCTGGAACAGTCTCCCACTTAGCATCTGCCTGCCCAGTTCCTTGCCTTCCTTTTAAACTCCACCTACCACTTAGCTTCTCTGATGAAATGAAAGTTGCATAATTATAGTTCTTTCCCCAAAGCATACCTCTTAAATCAATCCCAAATGTCCTTGGGGTTGCCATACATGAAGAAAAGTCTCTGACTGCGTAATTTTCTTTTAAGGAATTAAATGAGATTACTGATTGAAAGTACCATGCCTGGCACATAGTAATGTTCAAAGAATAATAGCTATTGATTAATAATGATATAAGATTATCAGTAATAAGCAGAAGAGGAATAAGCTCTTAGAAGACAAGAACAGTGGCTACTCTATACCCAGGTTCAAGAACCCAACATTCAAATATTATCTTGTAGCAGAGATTACTAGATTTTTATGCCATGCCTGATTTCCTCTTGAAATCAGCCCTTCATAGCCCTAGCCATGGCTGATTGGATAAGGGTGGTCATCTGCCCAGGAACCAAACCACTGGCTGGCTGGTGGCCAACTGGTGTGTCTACCAAGAATAGGAACTAAAAGACAAAGACACTGAGCAGTCAAGTAAAGATGAGGGTGCTAGGGTGAAGGTCCTTTAACTCTAACTAATGTGGTCCCTGGAACAACTCTGATTCCTGCCCTTTCTGGGGCTACAGCTTTTCTAGAAGATTCCATGAGAGCTACGTCCATATTATGAAAATCATTTTCTTGAGGTAATTTGACTAAATGGTCCTGAGCTCATATGCCAGCTATGTGACTTGTTATTTAACATCCCTGAGCCTAATTACATCTGCATAGACCCTATTTCCAAGTAAGATCACATTCTGAGGTGCTGGGGGTTAGGACTTCAGCAAATCTTTTTGGGAGGCACAAGTCAATCCATGACAGCTCAGGTGGAGCTGTCCCCATCCACAGGTCTCATGGGTGGGCTCAAGACCCAGTTCTAGATCAAAGCACCACTTGCCCATGGGTGCTTTGCTCAAGAATAGGTACATGAGTCAAGTCAGTCCAATAAGATTCCTGGAACTCTGGCTGAAATTATTAAAAAGGTGGTGCTCTCTTTCAGCTGGAGTTGCTGAGCTGGTAGGTTACAGGCTGAAAGCTGCTGGTGGCCATCTTGATAGGAAGGAAGGAAGTCGAGTCAAGGGAAACCAGAGGGAAATGATGGAGGGATTCCCGAAGGCCTCACTGAACGTCCTGATGCAGCCCTGCCTGAAGCCTTGAACTTTTCAGTGACAGGAGCCAGTAACTTCTTTTTTGCTTAAGCCAACTGGCTCAGGTTTTTTCATCACCTTCAACCAGAAGAGTTTGACTGGCACTGCATCTCTGCAGACACTTAGAACATGGCCTAGACTTTGCATCTGATGTTGCAATTATTTCCAAACATACCTCATGTCTACTGCACTGCTATGAGATCTTGAGAGCAGGATCCCTCCTAAGTGCCAGGACGACCCAGGTGCCCAGGAAGTGCTTGCAAATGGAGGGAGGGCGGGAGGGAGGGAGGGAGGGATGATGAAAAGAAGAAAGAGAATAGATGTTGCTCCTGAAACGAGCCCAGAAATAGCAGCCCATGCTTCTCCAGATCTTTCTCATAATCCTTTCCCCCATCCTTTCGTTCATTCATTCAGGCAACAGATGTTTATTGTGCACCTACTATGTGCAGGACTCTGTGCCAGGGGCGGAGATGCATGGATGAATGAGAAGGAGGCCGTCGAGTGTGGTGGTGACGATCTCACGCTCTGGATCTGGGCCCCAGCTCTGCCCTCTGTTCTTGGTGTGGCTGGGACAAACTGCTCAACCTCTCTGAACCTCCATTACTTCATCTGTAAAATGGGCATTGATGGCATCTTCTTTTCAAGGTTGTTGTGAGAGTAATTGAGATAAGGGACTTAAAGTGCTGAATATAGTGCTGGCTCATAATTTTATCATTAGAGCAAAAATGAACACTTACTCTGTGCCCTTTATAAATCTTAGCTGTTATTATGCTCGCCCTTTCCAAATTAACTAGGAACAGAAAGAGAGAGTAAAGATCAAACTGCAAAAATACTTTTAATTTTTCTTTCTTTCTGGTAATTATGGTTCAATCTGGATTTGGGAAAAATATTGTCTAGACCAGTGGTTCTCAACTGGGGGCCATTGTGGGTCCTCGGGGACATTTGGCAAAGTCTGGAGACATTTTTAGTTGTCATGACTCGGGGAGTGTGACTTGTATTCGCAGGCCAGGGATACTGAGAAACACCTGGCAATACACAGGAAGGCCCCCATGAGAAAGGATGATCTGGTCCAAAATGCCGACAGTGCCGAGGCCGAGAATCCCTGGTCTATACGGTGTTGCCGTCTAAGCTGTAAATTCAATTTTTAAAAAAGATTTATTTATTTATTCATTTCTCCCCCTCCCCCCTTGTTTTGTGCTCTCTGTCTGCTCTCCGTGTGTTCTTCTGTGTCTGCTTGTTTTCTCTTTTGGCAGCACTGGGAACCAATCCTGGGACCTTTGGAATGGGAGAGAGGCTGCTCTATCTCTTGTGCCGCCTCAGCTCCCTGGTCTGCTGTGTCTCTTATTGTCTCTGTGTCTCCTTTTGTTGCGACATCTTGCTGTTACAGCTCTCCACTTGGGCCAGCACTCCTGCACGGGCCAGCTCTCCATGTGGGCCAGCTCTCCACACAGGCCAGCTTGCGTTCACCAGGAGGTCCCGGGAATCGAACCCTGGACCTCGTATGTGGTAGACAGGAGCCCAATCGCTTGAGCCACATCCGCTTCCCTGTAAGTTCAATTGTAAACTCTGACATCAAGGGCCGCAGCACAGGGTAGTATCTGGCACATGGTAGGTGCTCAACAAATGTTTGATGACCACAAAAATGAATGATGAATGAATGAGTGAATGGCCACCTCTTTTGTTTTTAATTTGGCTGAGTGTCTGGTACAGGCTGTGTGCAGAATGGCTGTTAGGTAAAAATCTATTGAGGGGCCCGCTGCACCTCTCTGTAAATGTCCCCTCTGAAGAGCCACCTGCACAGCAGCTGGGGAGTAAGGGCCTCCTTGCTCAGGCACAGGTGGCCTTGCAGCTGCAGTTTGGGGGTATGACAAATTGCTGTGGGAAGCCACGTGGTGGGTGGAGCAGGCAGTCTCTCCACATTGTGATGGACTCATTTTCTTCTCTCCTGCCCCCCACCTATTATTGCAAACTCTCAACAGAGAACCATTTAAAGGGGCTGAGCTGAGCGAGAGCCTTTGGATTCAGTTCTTCAGGAGAAGGAGGAAAACGATGAGCCCAGACCCAGGATCACTGTAAACAGGCGCGAGGATCAAGAACAGCTTAGAGCTGGAGATGGAGGGCCAGTGGGTTGGGACAGTGGGGAAGGCATGTGGGGTGGGGAGGGGCTCTGCTGCATCCGCACACTCGCCTTCTAACTTATTCATTCAACAAATACTTACTGAGTGCCAGGGGCTTTTCTGCATACGTGAGTTAACAAAACAGATCAAAATCTCTGCCCTTCGCGGAGCTTTCATTCAAAAGAAGCGGGATAAACGATCCACAAGTTAGATACATAGTCTGTTGGATGGCAGGGAGCTCTATGGAAAAAAACAGGCGAGTGTGGGGGCTGAACTTTTAAATAAGGCTTAAAACTTTTAAACTGAGAAGTGACTTTTGAAGGAGGACCTGAAGAAGGTGAGGGAGTGAGTCATGAGGATATCTGGGAGTAGCATTCCAGGCAGATGGAATAGCAAGTGCGGAGGCCCCGAGGCAAGTCACCTGGCTTTCCTGTGTGCAGATGGGGAAGAACAAGCCCGGGAAGACAGTATCACATGGAATGTCAGAGAATCATCCGCACCCCGGCTCACGCCCTTGCACCTGGACCAGATGCTTCTCTTGGAAACTCACTCTGTTCAGCTGTAAAACTGGAACAATAATAGTATCCACCTCACCGTGTTGTCACAAGAATTAAATTAAATAATATACTGGCCCAGAGCCTGGCACATAGTAGGGCTCAGAAATGTGGGATTTGAACCTAGATCAGAAGGACCTTGAACCCTGAGGCCTCCAGGAAGGAAACGGTTTGCAGTAGCGTCTGAGTGGTCTCGCCACAGCGAAGCCTGCAGTCCAGCCTGACCCAGGCTGCACTTGACTTCCCCGTAACTACGTTTTAAAAAACATAATTCATTTAGATGCTGACACCAGGCAGGGAGATGAGAATTTGAATCCTAGCTTTTGTTGAGTGTTCCTGGGCAAATTTCTTAGCCTTTTGGGACTCAGCTCCCTATCTGTGCCTCAGTGTTGTGGACAGGATTCAAGACCACATGTGTCAGCAGAAGAACTAACAGGGTAATGTCTGTGAGTACTGCCGGCACAGGGTGTGTGCTCGAAACCCTTCCCTCCCCCGTCGCTTCATCGTTTGTTTGTCTGCTCAGCAACCGCAATCTGGGACATTCAAAGAACACAGTTTTGTTTGTTCGTTGTTATTTTTTTTAGAAATAAGGAGCAGAGTTTATTTCTCTGATGGTCAAATGAACAAATGATAACATAATATTCTTTTATTTATTTATTTATTTATTTATCTCCCCCTGCTGCTTGTGCTCAGTGTCCATTTGCTGTGTGTTTTTCTGTGTCTGCTTGTCTCCCTTTGTTGGGTCATCTTGCTGCGTCAGCTCACCGCGCTGCGCGGGCTGGCTTGCCTTCACCAGGAGGCCCCGGGAATCGAACCCGGGCCTCCCATATAGTAAACGGGAGCCGTATCGATTGAGCCACATCCGCTTCCCATAATATTCTTTTAAAATAGTCTTTCCTCAGTAATTTGCAGAAAACTGCATGTGGATTGGCTAATATACGAGTTTAATTAAAATGTACCGTGACTTCTATCCTTTGGTGAGAGGTTTCAAAAAATTATCATAAACCATGTAAAGATAAACTGTTCTTACCAACCTTAAAATTTACCATTAGAAGTAAAAAATTCATGAGAACATTTCAGAATCAATACTAGGATTTATGAGTTTGACATTTGAACAAAGACAAATATATATAATTATGAATATGTTCATTCAAACTCATCTTTTAATTACATTTCAAATAAACATAGTAGCTGGAAAATACTCAACAGCCAGGATCAGTTTTTTCCTTGTAAGTTAGCTTTTACCACAACATGGTGAGAAAAACAATTTGTATAAAATGAGCACAAAATATATAAGCAAGCACACATACAAATAAAATAATTGTTATGTGGTTGATTAGAACCGAATTATAGGGGAGGAATTTCAGTGATTCTTATTCAAAGGTGATTTTCTCAACTAAGCTGCTAAACTCAACATAAAAACAAAAATGAAAGCAAATTTGCTTGGTTACTTTTTTCCTGACATTACTTTTAAAAATGCTTAATTTATATTTAATATTATGATCATATGTTAATAATTGACTTTTGGATAGTTTCTTCTTAATATGATTCTAATTTTTAAATTCCAATTTTGAATTTTAAAAATTAATCAGTGTGAAACGAGTAGTTAACATTAAATTATTTCAATGTTAATGATAAAATCAGATCCAAAATGAGCAAGTTGACTTTACAAATATATTTTCAGGACACATGTATTGTCCTGAGAGTGTACAAAACCTTAATATAAGGTTTTTTGCAAGATAAAGATTTATTTGATGCCTATCTGTGTTTGCAGCACACAGCACCTCATTTTCCCATGACATAGCTAAAGTTTAATTTGTCAATGATAGATTATCTATTCTGAGGAAATCATTTTACATTTTGTTTTAGAAAGAACATGCAGTGTTCCAAATATAGAAAACACCTTACTTGCTCAACCTCAGAAAGATAATTATAAAGTTGCAGAAGCGATGCAGCTCTCCTGCAGAGGAAGACTACAATTTTTGGACCAGATTCAATTCAGTGCTACCAATTTGGATGGTCCCCCAAGACACCAACATGTAAAGGTGAATATTTATCTTAAATTTGCTGAAAGAAGAGTAGAATTTGGTATATCCGTCTCTTTTTTGTCCCCTTTCATTCTCTGTGGGCTTTTAGTGTGTCTAATATCTAACATATTGAGCCAGATACGTTATAAGTGGTAAAGAAATGGGTTGGGTGATACATACCTCAGTTTCCCTTATTTAAGATGTTAATCGCCAATTGTTTCTTAAAATATATATTAGAAGTACTCAGAGATACATATATGGTAGCTATGATTGACTTTTGTTTCCATCCCTTTTTCCTATAATTTCATTTTATGTTTCAGTGTTCTCCAACAGAACCAATCAACAAACCTCTCTCTCTCTCTCTCCCCACCCCTGTCTCTCTTTATATATGATGTGGGGGCTGAAAAGAGCACAGTTACTTTTAATCGTGCGTTCAACACAAGTTGCCGTGATAATTTGCTTTGTTTTGGTTTTCGATGTCAGGGAGAATGTGTGCTTTGGAGAACTCAGGAGAGAGTTCAGATCCCAGCTCCTGCATTTACTGGCTGTTGGACCTCGGGCAGGTCTCCTAACCTCTCTGAGCTTTAGTTTCCTGCATCGCCTTACAGCAGGGCTTCTTAACCAGAGGTCCGTGAGCTTGAATTGAAATTTAAAAAAAAATTATTCTTGTGGGGACGTGTTTGTTTGGTTGTGATATATTTATTAAATAATACACAGTACATTGTGGACTTAGTAGGGGTCTGTGGTTTTCACCTGACTGGCAAAGGGATCCGTGGAACAAAAAAGGTTAAGAACCCCTGCCTTACGGAGTGGTTGTAAGGACATGAAATAATTTTTGTAAAGCACCCAGCACCCAGCAGGACTTTGGGCCTCAGCACCATGGGGGGGGTACCCTCGGATGAAGAAAAGGACAGGGAAGCCCAAGGAAGGAGTTTGGGTGGTGAGGAAAACACACAGCAAGTGTAGCAGGAGAGAAAAAAATCCACCCAGACTGTGTAGAAAAGCCCCCCAGAGCAGACAGAGTGAAACCTTAATGGGTGAGCTCGACAGTCCTCCTTTTTCTCCTTCTGGAAAGAGCTAAGGGTCAGGAGTCTCAAATTCGAGACACGGCTCTGTCCATGGCTAGCTCCATGCCATGGGGCAAGTCCCTTTCCCTCTCTGAGCTTCCGTTTCCCAGGCGTCCCCACTCCAGGGTCCCCTTCCTCTCTGACATCCTGGTAACTGTGTGTGGCCCCACATCCAACCAGCAGAGGGCAACGATGCACCAACATCGGCTGTGGAGTCGGGGCTGGGTTGCTGGTGGACAAGAAAATTGTGGTTGAAATAATAGTAGTATATGATTCTCTTTCCAACAGCCTTGTTTTATCTTCAGTGTGTAGCCAGAGCAAGATCTTGCCACAGTTTACAGGTGGGAAACAAGCTCAAAAGCATAGGAAATTTAATAAGGCCACCTCTGAGCAATTAACTCTGTGGCCACACCACATCCTAAATTCAGACCACTTGAACGCTTGGAATGCATTGTGGTGTGTCTGGGCTTCTTAACACCAATCATCCATGACCTGCTTTATGGTTCTCAGTGTCGGAGAATTCTCGCCTTGTTTCTCCCAAGTTTACAGATAAGCAAACTGAGGCTTCTAAGGTTATGAGACTTGGCTTAGCATTTTCTTTATCAGCTCCATTTTAGAGGCTGTTTAGGGGATTCCCAGAAACTACAGAACTTGATGTTTTGCAGGATTTTTGATATGATAAGCTTAGTGGGGTCTTTTCCAAATCTGCTCCTTGTTTTGCAAAATAATTTAAGCTCTTTTCCTTGTGTCAGCATCTGCACTGCTGTACAATTATTAGCAATTGCATGTGGAACTGGAAATAGCCTTTGACCAGTGTGCTTCTCCACAGGGACTATCAAAGGATATATAATTCCCCAACTCCAGGTTCTGCTCTCCATACCTCACCAGAGAATCACAGCTTTGGGCAATCATTTTCTCTGCAATGTCTTAACAGGCTCGTGTGTCGGTTAAGATGCTGTAACCAGAAAAGTGCAACTCAAATTAGCTTAACATTAAGGAAAAGGTATTACTTCACATAACAAGCAGTAGGCTGTATGGTAGCTAATGCAGCCAACATCATCTGCAGGTTCTCTCCATTTTTTCACTGCGGCATCTTTATCATGATGCCTTTGCCCTTGGGTTAATTCCCCTTCTGTCCCTTCTGGTTGCAAGATGGCAGGCATTCCCAGACATCACATCCAAATAAGGCAACATCGTGAGGCAGAAGAAACACTATGTTCCTCGTGCCCCTCTGTGAAAGGAGCCTCCCTCCCCAGCCAACTTGCTCTCACATCTCACTGGCCCTACCAGTCTCTCGCTGGGAATGAATGGAATTGACATAAGTAGACAAGTGATGCTCAATTCTGGGAGATTTTGCTCCCCAGGGGACATTTAATAGTGTCTGGAGACATTTTTGGTGGTCACACTGGGGAGGGGGGCTGCTACTGGCATCTGGTGGAAGAGGCCAGGGATGCTAGTGACCTCCTGCACTGCACAGGCAGCCCCCCCACAACAGAGGGTTACAGTGCCAAGGCCGAGAAACCCTGGCTTCCATTCACCAGGATTCCTCCTCTAGAGCAAGGGCTGGGGCTGGAGTCAGCTTCCATGAAGCACATGGTCGGCTGGAGGAGGGAGTACACCACACACGACTGAGTTTGGAGAGTTTGAAAGAGGAAAGGGGGAAGGCTCCTGGGAAGGTAATCGACAGTCTCTATTCTTAACTGCTGATGCTGTGGATTTAGCACTCAGAGAGTGGGCTCTCACCCTGTGTGTGCCCTGCTGCTGGGCGCTGGGGTCTGACAGAACCGTCACTCATTCCTCGCCCTCACGTTGCTTAAACCAGACCTGCATCACTTCAGTTTTGCTATTATCATTTGTATTTTTTCCTCATTGTAGAAAATACCGAAAGAAACGAAGAAAAGCCAAAATGTCCCAGTAACAACTCAAAGGTAGCCACTGCTAACATTTTCATTTATTTCCTTCCAATCTTGGCACTGTTTCCTAATTATTGCAACCCATGCAAATTATCTCTTCATTCATTTATTCCTGCATTCAAGCAACAGCTATGCAGCTGAGTCCTGGAGTGTGTGGTTCAGATTCTCATTGTGCTAGGAGTTCCCGGAACAATTCCGTTGTGGCCTAGAGTGGTTGAATAGGGGAGGCTTGACCTGGGCTTTGAAGTCTACTTGAATGGAGAAAGAGGATATAAGGTGGCCTTTTAAGAAGAATAAACGCATACACCAGGACAAAGTCCAGGGAGGGGGCAGACTGGTACTAGCTGGAAGGCTTGAGGGAAGAAGTCAGTGGTAGGGAAGTTTCTAGATTTAGTGGATTTGGGGGGTTTGTCCAGCATTCACTTCCCCCTTCTGATAACAGCACCCAATCTTTCTTTGGGAAGTCATCTCTTATTATCAACCTTCAGTTCCAGTTTGGGCATAGCTGACTTAGCTCTAGGCTCCCTAGGTGGTCACATGACCAGGTCTGTCCAACCAGAGCACCACATGCCTCTGGCCACAGTGATTCATGGATGGGCACATGACTAGATTGGGCCAATCAGAACCAATGGACTTAATCTCATTTAACGGGACTGTCTGGAAAAACTCTCTTTCGATTGAATTTGAAACTAATTGAATGACACTTAGAGCTGCTGGCGCCTTGCCATCTTGAGTGGAGAGGCTGCCTGAGAATAAAGCCAACACAGTAAAGGGTAGAACTGAGCAATGGGGAAAAAGCGACAGAGCCCTGAGGACGACTGTGGAGCACATAGATCCAGTTATGCTTGATTTGACATCCATGGCTCCTTGGGGTTTTCCAATTACATGAGCTAATAAATTGCTTTTTTTGCTTAAGCCAGTTTCAGCTAGGTATCAGTCTTTTGCAACTAAAGGTATTAACACACTTTACAGCCTCAAGTAATGGAAAAAGTATTGTGCTTAGATAAGATAGATTTTACTCTGCCACCAACCAGCTGTGTCCTTGGACAAATCACTTCATCTCTCTGAGTCTTAACTAAATGGAGGAAATAATATGTAACTCTTGAGTTGTTGGAAGAGGTGAATGACCTACTGTAGGTAATAACACTTTGTGAACAGGAAGGGGTATACAAATGGAAGGAATTCTTATGAAATGGGAGGGATAATTTTAGGATGGAGATTTCAGGTATTAAAAGGTTGGCAAGCTAAAAGGCAAACTTCAGTGCTTCAGGAACCAGGCAGTAATATAAGTACATGAAGTGGGGACAGGTCTACGAAAGATCATAAGGCCTACTGGTCTACCCTTTCCTTTCCCCTTTGATAAATACATGGGACAAAGGAATATTCGTCTAAGAAAAGCATCAGCACACACGTAATGATAATCAGCAATTGACTCTTGGCTTTAGGATTAGAGCCAATAGGGAATGGTACAGGCTGTAGCAAACTGGACAGTGCATGCCCCATCTGAAGCAGGCACTCCATTCTCAGTTCCAGCCAATCTGGGCCATGTAGTATGGCCAGAGTTTTTCATTTTTCAAGGGAACCTATAAATCTGGAATTTTATATGAAATATATCAAGTTTTTAAGTGTTGGTTTAATTTTTTAAAACACTCTTTGAGTACAACTTACCTGTCAGATTAGTCCATGAGGAGGCTAGTTTGTAGTCGGTTTTGTGTAGGTACAGAGATGAATCTTAACTGGAAGGATGAGAGGGTGACTGGCAGGGTGATGTCCATATAAAACCAAGGAACAGGCACAGAGTTTGTGCAGGAGGCTCTCCATCCTTGTGATGGTTAACTTCATGTGTCAGCTTGGCTAGGTTATGGTGTCCACTTGTGTGGTCAAGCCCTGGCCTGCTTGTTACTGTGAGGGAATTTCGTAGATGGGATTTACATCTATAATCAGTTGATTGCATCTGCCATCAGTAAATTGCATCTGCAGTCAACAAAGGAGATTATCCTTAGCAATGTGGAAGTCTCTTCATCCAATAAATTGAAGGTCTTAAAAGCTAGAACTAAGGATTCCAGAGGTCAGAAGATTTTCTGCCTCAACTTGAGATTGGCTCTTGTCAAAATTTTCAGCCAGTCAGTTTCCCCTGGGGAATTCAGACTAAAGACTTCAGCATCACCTTTATGGGAGCTCCCAGTTTGCAGACTGCCCTATAAATTTCAGACTTGCCAGCCCCCACAGTCTCATGAGCCAATTGTATATCCTGGAGAAACCCAATCAATACAATCCTCTTCTGAAAAGAGAGCTCGGTTGAGCAATTCCATGAACTCTCTCATATATGTTAATTCAATCCTCAAATCAATCCTATAAAATAGGGTGGGTTAAACCCATCACTCAGATGGAGAAGACCGAGGCTCAGAAAGTGCCCACATCCGTAAGCTAAAAAGTAGCCCTCGACGCTGCACTCTTTATCTCCTCACTGGTGGTACCCAAGTTAGAGCTGACTTTGAAGGTCATTTAGAAGCTTGAGACATTGCAAGGAAAATAAACCCTTTTGCTTAAAGAATGTCAATCTGGCTTTGTTACCCACTGCACCCCTAGTGCCTTTTTAAATGTCTTGCCCTAAGCTGAATGTAACTCTGGACACTGTTTCTCTGATGATGTGGCAGCCACAGCAATGTACTGGTCAGGAGATCATGGTTGATTGACAGCCCCAGGTGTCACTCCTCTGGACCCACCACCATGTTCACGCCAAGACTGTGCCACCCCCGGGCTGCTCCCAGCCAGTGACTGAGCACAGTGGGACTACGCTGCCCAGTATGGGATTTCTCTAACAGGTAACTTTGGCTCAGGAACTCTCCATCAGCCTGGATAAAACTTTCTTATAACTGCACTGATGTCCAGGACACTTTCTACCCAATCCCTCCTTCCCTCTTTCCCTTCACAGGTGTCCAACCTGCATCTCAGTCTGAGGGCCTCAGTAAATCTCTTGCAAGTCTGAGCCCATCTTGGTATCTTCTTTGCAGAGGACTTGAACTAACCCAAATGACTTCCTTTTTGTGGAATGAGATGATGATGTCCACAACCGCCCCAATTCACAATCACCTCTTGTCAAAGTAATAGAGTTTCTCATTGTAATGGTTCATTTCATGGATTTTGGAACCAGGGAGACCCACGTGTGAATCCTACTTGTCAGTCGAATGATCTTTATAGAGTTTCTTAATCCACCCCAGGCCTCTACTTCCTCATCTGTTAAATCAGTGATCCTCAACTGGAAGCAATTTTGTCCCCCAGGGGACATTTGGCAATGTCTGGAGACATTTTTTTGTTGGGGTTGTTGGTACTGGCATCTAGAGGGTAAAGGCTTGGGATGCTGCTAAGTATCCTACAATGCACAGGCCAGCCCCTCAAAACTAAAGGTTGTCTGGCCCAAAATGTCAGTTGTGGACTGACATTTCATTTGTACTGAGGTTGAAAAACTCCGTGTTAAATGGAGACAATATTGGTTGCTAACTCAAAGAGCTGTTATGAAGACCGCATGGGATCATTTGCTCAATACCTGCCATTTCCACCTGCCCTCGACCCCCTTGAAGATTCCACGAGGGAGGGACCCGATCATTCTGTATCGATGTCTGTAGCACCAATGACTGGAACATGGCAAGTGTTAAGTAAGTTATTCTTTACTGAAATATTTATGGAATGAGTGAAAATCAGCAAATGGTAACCATTATTATTATTATTATCGACATTGTTTTCCCAGCCTGGGCCCAGAGCCTGGTATGTAATTGGTCTGCAATATTTGTTGAATGAATGAATGAGAAATGCAGGTTTATTTATTCATTAACCACTAATTTATATGCTTTGGAGTGATATTAAAAACTCTTGGGAAATCGGCCCAGACTTTTCCTTTTTATTAAGAAAGAAAAATTTTTTTGTCATCAAAGAAATGACTTGAGGGAATTCACACATCTGCCAAGCCGTCAAGTCAGAGGCTTTACTCAAAGTCATGTGGAGTTTAGGATGCACGTCTTGTAAGGCTTAGGCAAAAAAGAAAAACGGGCCAGGCTTTGTGCAAACTCGCTGTGAAACAAGAGCTGTTTTCAGGGCCCAGGAACACGCTCTGTCCCATGTTTAATTTCTTCCATCTGTTTGGTATCTGACCTCTGCTGCCCTCTAAGCCATTGCCACATATTGTCTGCGCATGTTCCCATATAAGGTTATCTCTCTCTCTCTCTTCCTCTCTTCCCGGCTCCCGCTTTCTCCGGGGGTTGGACGGCAGTGCCTGCTTCCCCAACCCTGCTCTGTCTTTCTCTGCCTTCCCTGGCAGACTCCACAGCGCCAATGGATGACTGGAAAGCAGGAAGGGGCAGGGGGCTGCCAAGGAATGTGGCAGGTTTATTTTTGTTCGGCCTGCATTCTTTGCCAGGCCTGCAGGCCCCAGCCACTTGGGGATGTCACATGCCGATAAGACGGTGGGGGTGACTGAGACCTGTGGCTCAAATCTGCAACACCCCAGGTGTGAGCTGGCTTCATGGAGTGGGGGCCATGGGCAGGGGCTCCTGAGGTCATGGGACTCTCCTGTTCCCACTGCCCAGTATCCAGCTCCCAGAAAGACATGTTTTGATCCTTCAGAGATGCAACTGCAGGAATTGAGATCTGTTTGCCAATCTCTAGGCAAAACCCAACAGCTCCAGCAGTGAGGAGGAGAGCCAGGTCCTGCGGTGAAATTACTAGCTGTATGGCCTTGGCCAAGTTACTTGGCCTCTCTGACTCTAGATTCCTAATCTGTCAAAATAGTATCTATCTTATGGTGAATTGTAAACTTTGTGCAGGCAGGGATTTTGTTCACTGCTGTTTTGCCAGCTCCTCTAGAAGAGTGCCTGGCACACAAAAAGTGCTCAAATAAGTATTAAATGAATTAGATGAGGTAAAGCATTTAAGTGCTCAGCACCCAATAAATGATAGCTGTTACTACCTATTCAACAACAGCAGATTGTTATGAAGCACTTATCAAGTGCCAGGCCCTGTGAGATGTGAAAAAGATAGACAAGGTCCCTGCCCTTCCAAGCCTATATTCTAATGAGAGATTTATAATAAAGTTCAGACAGTGCTATGAAAGAAACTTAAAAAAAAGAGATGTAGGTTTTTTACAAAACTTTTTGACTGTGACTCACCTTGAGAAATATGTTTATCCTTGTAAACCAATGCACATCCATGCAAGTATATTAAACTGAAATAAAACTTTCCCAAAACAACCGCGGTAGGTTGTCTGCAAAGATGGCGGCCAACCATGGCTCCGATTCCAGGTATGCACATGTGGCCCCTCCCACCAAGAGGCGGAGTCTGTTCTCCCTTTGACTCTGGGCTTGTCATGTGATTTGCTTTGACCAATAAAATGTGGAGGGAGTGAAAGCATGTCAGTTCTAGGCCTAAGCGTTTAAGAGGCTTGGTGGCTTCTGCTTTTGCACTTTTGGTACACAGCCACCAGAAGCTCCGGCCAGCGGGTTAAGTGATGAGAGACCACGAGGAGTGAGAAAAAGAGGAGAGACCCCATGAATGAGAAATGGCAGCCAGGACCAAGGCTCCAGTTATGTTTCTTGTTTTTGTTTTTAGGCAGTAAAAGTTTCCAATTGTACAGTGTTGGCCCTGTATACTTGAAGAATACAAAGTTATTAGTGACTTAAAAAGTTATGGAAAATTAACCTCTTTACATCTGTGTTTTTTTAATTCAGGTGAATATACTGAGTAAAATAGTGAGCCAAGCAACACCCAGGACTTTAAAAGCTTTCAAAGACAGCGGGTGTGCTCTAGCTTCTTCAACAAGAGATGGTCATCGTGGAGGCTGCTGGCTTCTTTGTGTAGGTAAATTTGTGAAGCATATATAAATGAAACAAATGTAAAGTGACAAGTCAATAGTCAAATTAATTTTAAAATTAGGGTGGAATATATTTGGAAATAGGCTTTGCTTTTCTTGATCCTTCTTGTTTCTAATTCTAATGCCTTAGTTGTTAGGAGTGAGTTGTGAGGAAAGAGTTGGATATCTTTTTCTGGAACCTACCAAAACGTTGGATATATATAAAGAAAAGAAAAAAGATTTAAGAAAGTACTAAAAATATTGCAATATCTAGAAGAGAATAAATTAAGAACTGAAAGGTAGACTTAATATAACAAGTACTGACATGGAGGTTTGAAAGAAGTTAAATACATTTGCTTTCCCTCAGATGCTTGGTGGTTTCTGCTCTCATTCTATTGCTTTCTCATCCTAATGAGAAAAATCTTGAAAGAAAGTCATATTGCTCTTTATTTTTGCCATGTGAAAACTATATTAAGGGGAGCCCATGTGGCTCAGTGGTTGAGTGTCCACTTGCCATATACGAGGTCCCAGATTCAAGCCCCAGCCCAGCCCTGGTACCTCAAAAAACAAAAACAAAAACTATATTAAAAAGGAGTTTGCATTAACAGGAAAAACTGAGCTCATCTTTTTATTTATTTATTTTTAATTTTTTTTTTTATTTGAGAGGTTGTAAGTTTACAAAAACTCACGCATACCATACAGGGCTTCCTTACATCATCTCACCACCAACACCTTACTTTGTTGTGGCACGTTTGTTATAACTGACGAATGAACCTCAGTCTATAGTCCACAGCTTGTATGTGGTGTGTTTTCCCCACAAGCCATCCTATTACTAACACCATGTATTAGTATTGCACGTTTGTTGTAGTTCATGAGAGAACGTTCTCCTGTTTGTACTGTTAACCCCAGTCTATCATCCCCTCCGGGTTCACTGTGTTAAACGGTCCTGCCTTGTTCACCCAGTTGGTTTAAGCCAATACGTTTGAGGTGGTTTGTTACGCAGCAAGAAATATTTCTGAAACAAATACTTACCCTTATTCTGTGTGATATTTTCTATTCTATTTCATTTCATTAAAAAATGTTAAGACCCATCAAACGGATTTCACTACCCACTAATAGTTCATGACCTTCAGTCTGAAAAACACAGCAATGGAGAATGACTGGTAGGTTCATCACCTTAAATAAGATGGTGAGAAAAGGCCTTCCTGAGAAAGTAGTATTTGAGCTGAAACCCAGCTGAGGAGTCAGGTGTGTGAAGACCTGGGGAAAGAAAGGCCAGGCAGAAGAAACAACAAGTGCAAAGCCCTTGAGGCTCCAACGGGGTTGCCAGAGCCTGGGGAGTAGAGAGAGCAGGGCAGAATGAATGAAATCAGGCCTTAGGCCAGGCAGTGCCTGGCACTGGAGCTGCAGAGAGAGAGCAGCTTACAAGGCTGGGGAGGTTGACTTTACGAGGCCCTGACTGTCCATCATTTTTAAAAATTGAGGTGCAATTTGTATAACATAAAATTAACCATTTTAAGGTGAACAACTCAGTGGCATATATTAGGTTCACAGTGTTATGCAACCACCACATCTATCTAGTTCCAAAACATTTTCATCACCCCGAAAGGAAACCCTGACCCGTTAGCAGCCACTCCCATTCTACCTCCATCCTGGCCCTAGGCAACCACTAATCTACTTTCTATCTATATGGATTCTCACCTAGTCTGGATATTTCATATAAATTGAATCATACAATATGTGGCCTTTTGTGCCTGGCTTCTTTCCCTTGGCATCATGTTTCCCAGGTTCGCCCATGTTGTAGCATGTATCAGAACTTCACTCCTTTATATGGCTGAGTAATATTCTGTTATATGTATATACTACAGTTTGTTTATCCAGTCATCCACTTGCCCATCATTTTGATTCTATCATTCTATCTATAGCACTTTTATCAGATCCTGACTTGACGTCACCACCCCAGGAGAGAGAAAAGGTCTTGGCAACGGCAACAAGAGAGCCAGTTTGTGCCCTGCTGCTTCCTGCCTTTTTTTGTGCCCTCCCATCAACCTTTTCCTACATGATTCTGAGCTTCCTGATAGCCCCAAGCACAGCTCCACTGCCAGTTACCCTTAAATACTCCCTCTGAGTTCTATAAATACACCAAACACTCAGCTGGGAAAAAAGGAACTTGAAAGGCATCTAAAATGAAAATACACTTTTTTCCCCCATCATCAGCCAAATGTTCTCTCTCCATCTTTCCCCTCTTTGGTTATGGGGTATGGGCTTAGATTTCAGACCATTAGCCTCGGTGGGTGAGAGACCGGGCTCCTTGGCAAAGCCCCTGCAGGCAGAGAAAGCCAGACAACGCGTGAACACTGGCCCTCCCACACAGTGCGTCCCCTTGCCTCCTGCCCCCGCAGCCTGATTTATGGTCCTTTTTCCAGACTCTACTGAGCCGGTTTAGTGGACTAAAGAATGGCTTTGGAGTCAGACAGACCTGTGTTTGAATCTTGGCTTAGCCAGCTACTAGCTATGTGACCCTGGGACCTCCAAGAATTCGCCAGGCCTCTGTTTCCTTTCATTATAAAATGAAAAAAAAAAAAAAAATGAAATACTGTCTTTGCAGACTTATTGTGAAGAGGAAATGAGATGATGTAGGTGCAGGAGGTGTGCTGAAATGAAGTTCGGCCTAACTCCACGCAGTGCCCAGGACTTCAGCTAAAGAGAGCGGGCAGCTCGGAAGACTCGGCATGGATTGGCTGACCTTACAAGGCCTTACATGGAATTATAATTTGGTCTATAATTCAGTCAGTTTGCCCTGCAGACCCACACTTGACCATTTTCTTCCCTGCCCTCTGTCCCAGGAGGCATGGATGACCTGCACAGGTGACCAAAACTGCTCCCAGGTGGGTTTAGCCAGTGGGAGGCCTGGCAGGAGACCAAAGGGTGGGAGGGCAGAGAGCTCAGGATTGGCTGCACCCTTCAACCAAAGGCTCCTGGCAGCCAGCCCCCACCATATGCCATATGTCCTCTCTCTCTCGGGGGCCTGGTGTCTGTTCCTTTCTCTGGCTGCTTCAGGTCCAGGGACTGCAATGGCTGCCTTCTGTTCATGGCCCCTAAGGTGCACTGTCCCTTGTTGGTTTCCCTAAACCCTGCCCACATCACTATACATAGTCCCTTTTTTTTTTTTTTTTTTT
>JAQZBX010046577.1:0-20741 GCA_029593785.1 Cabassous unicinctus | reverse complement strand
AAATGATTGGCCTCAAAAATATATCCAATTAAAAGGATACTTATTGCACATTAAAGTAATAATTAAGATAATGAAATATTTCTGGTCTCAGATTTATGATTACCAAATTTCTGGTTAAATTCCCAATATGGAAAATATGATCCAATCCAAATGCTTTCTTTTATTACCCTCCTTTGAAATTTTCTGGCATATTCAGAGTATGGTGAGTCAAAGAGAAATCTTAATCTTGCTAGAAAATACAAGGAAATCTTAGAAAGTAAAAAGCATTAAAAAAAAAAAAAAAAACTTCCTTAGGATGAATTGCTCCCATAATCAAGAAGTCAGTCCCCATCTCTGCTCAGTACTCTTTGGCCATTGGTTCAGGAGGTTTGCTCTGGATCTTAGTTTTAAAATTGTGTTTGTGCTTACATTAAGGCCAATTTTGCGCTCTAATTTTATGCATTTCTTGTAGACAATTACCCTGGTTTTCCTTCTCTGGGAAGCAATAAATTGTTCTTGGAGTTGGAGCTTCTAGTCCTCACAGAGTTCCATCCCATTTTAAAGCTGGCACAGTGAGCTCCATTCTGTCCGACACAGCGTATGCTTTCATATCATCAACCCAGAAGGACATTTCTCTGTTGGGTTATGGAAAAACCAATTTGAATGTGTTGACATTTTCTAATGTTAGAAAAACTAGTGGTATTTGTATTATCCACCTTATCTTGAACAAAAAAAGGAACAAACACCCCCACCTCTTCCTGACAACTTTCCTTTGTTAGCAGCATTTTCCTCCTAGTCACATGGACATAAAGCCTATTTTTTCCCACGTAAATATTTGATAACTTGAAATAAATTACTTAGGACTCAATCAAAGCGACTGGCATTCCCAAAACAGTAATTTGGGAGCATTACTGAAAAACATATATCTAAGTTTGAAAAAAAAATGCTTAAAATTTTTGTATGGAGACCCACAAATCTATCCTTTTATAAGTACCTCAATTAATTTTATAGTTATTTAAGGTGTTATCCTACTTAGGAAACAGGACATTTTCAATTATGTCCTGTCATTTTCACAAACACTGACTCCCAGCTAAACCACTGAGTCATTGCAGATCTTTCCTCAAACCAGATGTAAGTCAGAATAAATCGGTTATAACTTCTGCCTAATTGGTATTATATATATTGGCTTAATATCTGGGTGTTATGATTACAATGTTTTATAGAGGTACAAATGGACTTTAGAAAAAGTTACAAGTGAATTTGCAGAAATATTTTCAAGAGGTTTAGAGTTTTACCTTAAAAAAAACATTGCAAAGTTAAGTTGTAAAACATGAATTTTTACTTTAATAATTACATTTCACCACATGAATTTCACTATATTCTCCACTCAATGTCTGCTTAAAATATATATTTGGATAGAGGCAAATTCTATCTCTAGACAAGCCAATAGCTGTAAAATTCAGTTACATTTCTGTGGAGAATAATTATTCTGTGGAGAATAATCCCTTTTCTATTTTGTGCCAATATCCTAGCGCACACACACACCTAACAATTTGGCATGGTGACAATAGGCTATATAAACCAGAGCATCCACTACGGGCTAATGAGAATGTCTCAGTACATTTGCTGTTTTCCAACATTTCAGATCCCTTAGTTGGCAATTATAATAGGGGCAAGGAATCAAGAGTTTCTTTATTTTACACAGCCCTTTATGAATAAACACAGCTACTAAAAGGCTAATTGTACCTTCTGAGCTATTAATTGACTTAGCTCCAAGAGTACTGTACAAAACATATGGCACAAGATCTAAGCAAGTGTCCAGGGTTGTGTACAGGGGGCATTTGGCTTCTTTGTGGAAAGAAGAATTGAAGGTAATCCCTTTGCAGCTGCAGTGCAGATGGTTTTCTTTACACCATTTCACTGAATACTAAACAGAAACTGGAAAAAGTTTGAAAACATAATAAACAAACAGCTGAGTGTTAGCTTAAATGCTCTCTGCATCTATCAGAGAGAAGCATTCAGAATCTCTGGATGTTTACCAGATAGTTAAAAGGAAAAACAGACACATGAAAACTGAATGCAATGAATTTGAAATTGTACCTAAATACTGTTCTATGTGGTTTTCTTCAAAGTAACAATGTAATTAAATCTCTCTGAAACTTCAATTATGGGTGTCACAATTCATAATTCTCAACATCATCAAAAGTTTAGGTTTCTCAGAAAATATGCTGAGATGGGTAAAGCTGAGATCACTCTCCCCTCAAGGAGTTCCTTCAAAATCAGAGATGTCTGTTTCTTCCTCCTTGGTGTGGCAATCTAGCACAATGTCATCCTTTTTACATATAAAGCACAGTGAAGCTCAATTACATTTGAACCTCACATTTATTCTGCCTTGCAATGACAATATTAAATAAAAGTCTGGTTAGTAGGGAAGGAAAGAGAAATGTCATATCAATGAATGGGTTTAGCCTTGTTACTATTCCAGCCAGTAATGATAATGCATATAGTCTACTGTAGAACACTAAGACATTAATATTAAAAACAAATCATGTTACTTGAATATGTGTTTGGCACTGTTCTAGGCATTAAGTTTGCAGCAGTTACAAACAAAATACTGGTCATGCATATAAATATTCAGGCATACACACACATATACACAGCTACATTATTTCATATCTAAACAGAAGAAAGAACACCAAAATATTAACACTTTATCAGTTTCTGATTATGGATAAAACTATGAATAGGATTATGGCTAATATTTATAGATTTTCTTCTTTTCCTTCTTTTTTATCAAGTGCTTTCCTGAATTATGGCTAGTACTTATAAATTTCTTTTTCCTTTTTTTTGAGGTACCAGGGTCAGGGATTAACCTTGACCTTGTATGTGGGCAGTTGGACCTCAATCACTGAGCTACATCAGCTCCCCTGAGTTGATTTTTTCATTTGTTTGCTTGCTTGTTTTTGTTTTTAGGAGGCACCAGGAACTGAACCTGGGACCTCCCATGTGGAAAGCAGGCACTCAACTGCTTGAGCCATATCTGCTCCCCTAGATAATGTTTCTTAATTCTTTGGTCAGGGCTAATCTGAACTTTCTAAAATTAACATATTATTTTACAATAAAAAGTTATTTAGGGGGCGGATATGGCTTAAATGGTTGGGCGTCCATCTTCCATATGGAGGGACCTGGGTTTGATGCCCGGAACCTCCTGATTTAAAAAAAATAAATAAATAAAAATAAATAAATAAATAAATATATATATATATAAAACTATGCTACAAATTTAAAAGAAAGAAAGTAGACAAACTGTTACCAGGGGATGGTGGAAGTGGGCAACGGGGAGTTATTGCTTAATAGGGATAGAGTTTTCAGTTTGGGGTGATGAGAAAATTTTGGTAATGGATAATGGTGATGGTGGCACAACATTATGTTATTAATGCCAATGAATTGTACATTTAAAATAGTTAAAATAGCAAATTCTATGTTATATGTTACCACAATAAAATTTTAAAAAATACTACACTACACACTTTATTCATATCAAGCAGGTTTCATCCAAAAGTGATATTACTACATAGTACATAAGGTATGAATTAGGTAAATAAAATACTTCCATTCTGTATGCTCAAAACTCCTAGAAATTTATGTGTTAAAATTAAGATCTTCAAAAACTGAAATAAAAACTGAATTTATCTAATAGGGCAGCTATGTGCTTCAACAGGTGGAAAGTTCATGAGTCATAAATAGCAAAATAATTCATCAGTCAAAATATATTCTGAAGTCCTACTGTCCACTGCTAACAAAACCAAAATAACCTAGATAAAAATAATGGCCTCCTCCTCTTCTCCACTGCTCTCTTCCTCTTCATACTTGACCTTAAGTCTTTCATACACTTTGGAAAACAGAAATAGATTTGCATTATAAAAAACGGAACGACAAACCACAGGCGTGCAGACTCTAAGTGGTTGGTCGCCGGTGTGACTTCCTAAATTACCATCTGGAGCAGGGGCCTTACTGCTCTGCCTAGCCAGCTTCCTCCTCATTCCCAAAACTCAGCTGAAAATGTTTTGCTTCCCCCTTGTTTAGTCCTCTTAATTTCTTTCTCCTCATTGCTTGCCTTTCATTTAAATTGGTAAAACATGGCAATGGCTGCATTTAATTCACTTGTAAATGTTCAGCTAAAAGGGACTATATACAGAATTCACATATGCTGTTGATATCATTTCTGGTCCAACACGTGAAAAGATGCTTTCCATTTGAAATCCTTAAGTGAGAAATGAGAAAAGTTCTGCTGTAACACAGTGAAGAAATAATTCAACAGGAGCTAATTTTTATTTTCACTCTAAACATTTTAATACACTGGGAGGCACGTGACCCTTTTCTGGATATTTCAGTTATTAAACAACCTAAGAAGAGACACTGACTTGCTGACATGGGAATGAACGTTTAAGTCTGACACACAGCTGCTTGTCAGTACTTTGCCATGATGATCTAATTGGCCTCCTTTAGCCTTAGAATGCTATTGCTTCTCAGTGGTAAAGCTGGAAGCTTGGGAAGAAGCTTCCCTGTAACCTAATTCAATTTGAGAGTGGGTTAATCATGATGAGAGAACACAAAAAAGGATACTTAATACTTTAAATACCTGAATTTGTTAAATAGTACTTGGACATTATTTGGATTCCAAACATATGACTTTCTTCAAAGTAACAATGTAATTAAAGCTCTCTGAAACTTCAGTTATGGGTGTCATGATTCACAGTCTTGAACATCATCCAAAGTTTAAGTTTCCCTGAAAATACGTGCCCCTGTGGTGGGGGCACAAGGAATGGAGGCTGGGGGTGAATGGAAACTCTCTGCTTTCTCATACTTGGCCTCACATGCTTGGATGTTTTTGACTTGTTTGGCAGGTAATTATTCTTGGGTAATGAGTAAAAATGTATTCTTTGTTGGACTGCTAGTCTTTTTAAAAAAACAATTTAAGGAAAGGAAAAAGCATTATTACTTTTTAGCAATTTTCTCTATTTCTCTACAACATTGTAAAATACTTTTATTTTCTCATGGAATCTAAAAGCACCAAAAGGTTTAATAAGCAAAAACTGAGACAACAAACAAAAACAAAAACAAAACAAAACAAAAACTTTCACTTCAACAATTCTTGAATGACCTTAGCAACTAATAAAGAAGATGATACAGAAAATCCTAAAATCAAATCTACAAAGACTTAATGCCAAACATAAGTCTAGTGAGAAATGTGATAAAGGGTAATATATTCATAAACAAATATAACAGGTGGCAATTTGTGATAAATATTATACTGGGCTTATTCATCAAAGCATTTGTACAGGTGACGGGTAGGTAGACAAACAACTTTCCCTTTTCTTTTATGTTTATTTTTATTCTTATGATTTTTGGCATCAGTATTAATTCAACTTTTACAGCAATTTAATTAAAACTTAAAATCTTCTGTGTATTTTTGTTCCATTTATTTTTTAGGTTTTATCTTATGTAGCATTTTAAATTACTAAAGTAGTACACAAAAATCTGGGAGAGTATTATCATGGATAGTGCTGCACTTACTGTCCAGCATCCTGTACACCTTCTGGAAATAGCATCCTGATCTTCTTTAGGGCAGCCACCTGTCCCTAGCTGTTAGTCCATGCAGTTTGGGTGGGGGCTGAGGTTACCCCTGGCTTCAAGGTATACCAACAATAAAGGCACGCTAACTATCTGGGTATCATGATTGGTTCAAGGATAGATGTGTGATCTAAGCCATTCACTAAAATTCAAGTTTAGAAAGTTTCAGCTACTTCTGTCCTTTACTCCTATTCTCCAGGGATAATCCCTAATAACAATTTGGTATGTATCCTTCCAGACTTATTTCTCTGCCATACACAATTGATAAGGAAAAAAAAACAACCCTATATATCCATTTACCCACAGATATATATATACACATATATGTAGCTATATATACTTATGTAAACATACATAAACATATAAATAAAAGTTCTCAGAGTAGTATAGTATATGAAACTGCAATTTACTTCTTTCACTCAAACTTAGATTATTTATCTTTCCATTTCATGGACACAGATGTACCTAAATTTACTCAATCACTGCACAGTATTCTATCATAGAGAGAAAACATAATTGAGAATATAACCAGTAGTGTGGTCTATATCACAGTGGGCTATGAAAGGAGAAAAACATCAGGTAGAGGCAATTCCTCTTTTCTGGGTTATCCCTTATATCATTATTTAGCACCTCCAGAGTGAGAAGACTTAGAAGGAGGAGATGCTGCTGAAGGTACAGAAAGTCCTGTGGAAGAAGTCAGGCTTGAGAAAAATGGAATTTTTGAGAAATTTAGGGAAACTCAGAAAAAAGAAATGATATAATCAGAATTATGTTTCACAGTTATCTTCCTCAGATTCCCATCTGATAAAAACAGATCTAGAACATGAAGGTTTTCTTTATTTGGCAGAAGGACAGAGTCATAGGTTGGTTCTAGTAAAATCAGCTTCAGACTAGCCTTGGAATTGAGCCACAACTCTTGGATCAGGATTGGGAGTTTGGGATTGAGGTCTCTGGGAAGGATGGATGAGATGAAGAAAGAATGGAGGAATCTCCCCTTTCATTCTTGGTGCTGCGACTTCTGTTTTTATCAGGTCTACAACACAGAATACCTTGTACCTTCCCTGACATGACAGGAGAAGCAGTGGTGGAGGACAGAGGGTAGAGATGGGGGTATATGGAGGCAGCATTCAAGAAAATGGATTGAGAGAACAGGAGAACAAAATCCCAAATGTGTGAAGCCGGAGTCCCAGGGGACCACTGGTGGATCATGGGTTCATATGTAAAATATATACATGAGTTGACCTTATCAAAGCCAAAAACTGTATATGTTAATCTAATCGTTCAGTGAACAGATAATTCCCACATGTGAACTATAGCAATGAGTATGTCTTAATTTATCAATTCCTGAGGTCAGAAGCCATATATAGTCAATATTCAAAAGAATACAAAATACAGTATGCAGAACACTGAAAATTGTTAGCCCTTACCTTTTACTTCTTTTTCATACTTACTGAAAAGTTAATTAATTAGCTAATTATATAATTATTTGCTTAAAGTCTTTCTTTCCAATACTAGATTTTAAGTTCCTTAGGGACAGGGATCATGACTGTTTTATTCTGTAGTGTTTGCTCAGCACTCAGCACCTAACGCTGTGCTTGGCATGGTTAATACATTTTATTAAATATATCTATGATCAGTGGTGGGTGGGAGAAAGATGGAGAGAGTTAAAGAGAGAGGAAAATGGGAAAGAAATGAAGGAAGGGGAGAGGAGAAAGAGGGGCTAAGGAAGAAGGGGGAAAAAAGCTCATTTAAAAACCAAGTACATTAATTCATAATAGTAGTCTATGAAGATAAGATTTTATTTTATTTTTTACAAAGTAACTAAAATAGGACACAGCTTTTAAGTGATGGCATATAATGGCTTCATTTTGTTTTTCTTCCTTCCTTACTTAAAATTCTATATATAGATTATACTTCCTTACACATTTCTCCCTCCTTAAAAAAAAAAAAACAAAAAAAAACGAAGTGAAGCAAATGCCAATTCTATTTTTATTATCTCAAAATATACATACACTCACATAACTGACATTCTAAAGTGGTGTTGCGTTTTTTTCAGGCCAGCTAGTATGCTTAATAAATCCCCTTAGAAGACCTAAAACAAGTACAAACTAAAAATGAGTTATGAGAAATCACTGTACAGCAAAGTGTTTTTACCTATATTTTAGCACTATCCTCTCATTTCAGGATTAATTACATTGTGAAAAAATTGTCTTTAAGTCAAAGGATATTGAGTGGAAAGAGGTACATGCAGAGTTCTAACTTTCTAAATCATCTTATTTTTGCACCTTATGCAATAACTAATTCCTATTGTAAACTAAAACTTTCTCTTTTATTGAATTCATTTGAACAAAAAATGAAGTAAAAGCAATTTTTCCTTCTTGATTGGGTCTTAAATAGGAATAGCAGGAAAATTTTAAATATTTTGTGGCATTTCTTCAGGCCTGTACTGAGTATGAAAACTTTTAATTATCTATAGGTTTTGGATTTAAAAATATCAAGCTAAAAAGTGTAAAAAAAATAGGAACTTTTGGGGAAATGGAAAAAGATGTATTACTCTAGTTAAATGTGGATATGATTTAAGAAAGCTAAAGATTTTAATTCTGCATCAAATGATCAGAAATTTCAAATGCATACTCAAGATTTCTTCATTTTCTGTAGATATTACCCTGGACTAATTTAATATTTACTAAGTCCCTATCAGTAAAATAATTCACATCATCTAATTTCTGAAGTAAATTTTTAATCCAAGTTTAAAATAAAAAAGAACACTTTAAAATTACAAAAAAGGAAAGACATTTATCATACTACTTCTTCAGGTAAAATAATTTCATCTAAACTAATTTCCCCCATACAGACATATTTTCTATACTCAGTTCAGAACATATGCTATTTCTATGCTTATGAATGTAGATTAAAGATGTCAATCTCCAATGAAAGAAACAGCAGACTCATTTAATAAGATCGGTCGGTTTTGGCTATTGATGCTTATGAAATTAACCAGAAAATTGCCATATTTCAACTCTATATTTTTTAGTGACAGCTGTAGATGAATAGTCTTCAAACAACATTCCAACTTCCCTTCCCATTTTTCCTCTATAGAGCAATTTTTTCTAAGTCACAGAAATGGTGTATAATATTTTTATATACAGTTGCCGCTTTGGTAGATAGCAAAATCATTTAATAGGGCTTACTTCGAATTTTAAATTATCATATTTTTGCATATTTTGGCATCTAAAATTACTTTATTATGGCTAAACAAAAAATTGGATAGCATTTACCCTCAAATTATTATCATCTAAGATTAAAATGTATATAGCCTTGTGAAAATATCAAAGTAAAAACATTATCAGAGTATAATTATTAATAGTAAGAATAGAATTATAAGAAAACAGTGTTTATATCTAAAAATATCATCACAAACCAATAAACTGCTTTGATTGTTTGAGTCACTGTATGTGCTATATTTACCAGAATAGTCTTAGTTTCGGTGATTTCATCTTTTTCAACGAAAACAATTTGTCAGTGATAGAACTTTATATAATTAAAGTTTACTTTTATGTAAATCATTCTTAATAATTGATTGCTCAGGGGAAAGTACCTCATCATAAATGCGTCTTGTCACAGTACTGTACTTGGAATCTGTGAGATTACTAAGTTAACAGGTGTTTATCAGGATATTTAATATACCTCTGTGTACTGTACTAGGTACCATACAGGTGACAGAAGGGAAACACATAGTTCTTTTCCTTTAGAGGCTTAAAATCTAATTGTGACAATACCAAGGCTCACGAAACCACACTGACCAATAACTGCTCAACTGTGAGGAGCCAATAAAGCATATGCTAGGAGTACAATATAATAAATCAGTGTGGACAAGAGCAGGCAGAAAAGAGTTCTTAAAAGAACTGGGACTTGTGGGGGACTTCGATGGAAGGTAAGTCTAGATGAATGAAAGGACAAGAGAATCAGCTTGGTGTTTGTTTGGGAAAGTTAGGGGGACTGTGGGGAAACAAGCCTGAGATAGGACTGGGAAAGACTTTCAAGCCCAAGGAGTTAATATGTGATGTGGACATTACACTCAAATGTGATGCACACGTTTTGGCTGATATGCAGAAATGGGTCCATATGAGTCAGGTGAAGAGTATGCAGGAGGTCTGATATTAATGCGGTTGAAGTAAGAAAGGGACTCAATAAAGGTGTTGGTGCTGCTTTATCTGCTCTTTCTGTGAAACCCCAGGCACCATGATCACAACTCAACCAAGCAGTCATACAGCAGGGTGAGTTTGCTAGGCATTCACTGTAAACTTGGTAAACCACAAGCAGTGAATTGTTTTAGTAAGTTAGGCTTTAATGACTAATAAACAAAATATCTCATGCCGAAAATCATGTGACTTTTAGTGCTAAAGAAGCTCGGAATGGGCAAAATGAATGAAAATGCAAATTAAAAGGAAGAAGATGGTAAAATTTCCCGTTAAATAATCATTACAAACTATATCTTCCAAGCAAAACTATAGCTGTTCATTTCCATGGTACACTTTAAATTAAGACTATATAAACATGTGCTATAAAGATCAATTCCATTTTTCTCTTAATTTCTCTATATCTTTTAATTAATATTTGTTTCAATTATTGTTCATTTTGTTTTTGTTTAATTTGCCATCTTTATCTTAGTTTTTCATATTTAGGGTCTGACAACTCAGCAATTGTTTGTTTCTGGTAACATTCTCAAATGTTTTATTTGGCATCACTTATTATGGGCAGATGATAAAAATCTGGGCTCATTTTTATCACCTCTATCTAACTCCTAAAGTAGACTACACAAATCCAATAAGAATCCAAATATACTTGTCGTCAGGGTACACTACAACATCCATCTATTTATTCAAGTCTGATTAACAGCATCTGTATTTATGAAATGCTCTGGGCTCTGCAGGTGAAAATATTTCATATGAAACTCAAGTTTTATTAAATAGTATTCTGTGATCCTCTCAGTATTTTGTGTGCATATATGCTAATGTTCAATAACTTTAGCCTGAGGTTTAAAATTCTCCATAAACTTATAAAATAAGTTCAATTTACCAAATAAATCAGAAAAAAAATTATAAAATCAAAGGTATATCAAGAAAGTGTCCCATGGTATCTTGGTGTTTGTCTCCCAGTGAATACTGGTGGCCTTTAGACTAAAGTTGAATATTGTCTGATTTTATAAATATAAAACCCCCACATCCCTGCTCAAAATAGTTCATGCTAAATTTTTTTTTAATTGTAGGTATTAAATGTATTTACATATAAATATACAAAAATAAGATAATTCAGAAATGAAAAACAATATAAATCATATATTGAAAATAACAGATAATTTATTTTAAAAATATATACACATTTATGGAGAATGGCTAGTTTTGGCAATGTAGTAATACATGTTTCACTTCAAGGGTGGAGTATATGTTAAAAGGAATATTCCATAGTCACATGTAGAAAAAAATATACAATGATGAGTTCATGCTAAATTTGAACTAACATCCACAAAGAGGGAACTTCTGACTATTGGCAAATTCATTAATAAAGGATAATATTTGCAATTCTATTGTTGGTAAGCCATACTAATTATCAACTAAAATTATATTTTTGCTTAGCCTATTTATGAAGGCATAAGGTACTACTTTAACAAAGTGTGGCAAGAAGTTATTGAGCTGAGTAATGCTTGGGCCTTGGCGCTGTGTTTCACCAGCTGTGTATCCTTCATCCTATCTTTCTGGGTTTCCTTTTCCTCATCTATAAAACCAATATGATTATCTCCAACATTCCACCTATACTAAAATCTTGCCATTTGATGATGATACACGATTATGATGCTGCTAGTGCCTATGATGATGATGACATGATTCAGCCACTGTCCCATAGACTTTATATATATTAACTCATTTGAACTTCACAACAACCTTTGAGGTAAATACTCTGGTTATCTCCACTTTAGAGATGAGGTTTAATAACTTGCCCAAAGTCAAAGAGCTCATAAGTGCTGACACTTGAATCTAAGTAGTTTGACTCAGAGTCTCACACTTCTACCCACTATGCTATCTGATAATAAATGATTGTTTTACGATAGAACTATAAACAGAAGCCTTATCAACAAATTTATAAATAGTTCTATTTTGCTGACATTAATCAAAGTTTAATCTTTAATTGTTAAATCTGTAATTTTTTGCTTGTATATGCAACATTTTAAAAGGATTTCACTGATATTAAAAATGTGAAACTCATAAAACTCTCTGAAGGATGCTGAATAGTATTTTTTAATTTATATTTCATTTATGAGAAAATTTAGAGCTAAGATGAAAACATTATGAGACTTCTAGGTAACAAAGAAAAGCTGCCTTAATTCCTTTATAGAATATTCCTTTATTCTAGTATAAAACTTACTAGACACAAAACTAAGATTAAAACTTGGGTTTTCTGACTTTTGCTCCTGTCTAAATGTTTAGCACACTCAAATATTTTCTCCAACCTATATCTCTCTCCTGCGTAAAGACCTAAGCTATCTAACAGAAAAATCAGATTCAATACACCCAAATGATGTTACCCATCATTTTCTCCCCAAACCTCTTTCCTCTCCTAAATTCTCTCTTCTGATTAATGACAATTACTTACCTAAACCAGAAATCTGGAAGTATATTCCTTTTTCTTCCTCACACCTATGCTGTCAATCAAATCTATAAATCCTAACTCCAAAACATTGCTCAAATATATTTATTTTCCTGCATTCCCACTGTTGCTACTTTAATTTAGGACCACATTATATTTCCATGTCCAAATATCTTCAGTCGCCCCTCCCTCCAATCCATACTCCACTCTGCTGCATTATCTTTCTTAAAAGCAAATTTAATTACATTATTTTCTTGTTAAATCTCTTAATCCCCAGTAACGGAATCATTTGCAGAATGTAAAAGGCCTGGAATTTCTCTCTCTCTTGTGTTTCCCTCTCTCTTGTAAGCCCCTCCTTATTTCAAACACCTTCTCCTCTAAGAAATGTTTCCTTACCTATTCCTAACCCAAATTAACCCCTCTTTCTTTCTTTCTTTCTTTTACATGCCCATATTAGTAAAATACCTCTCACATTGTAGTTTAATGGTAATATATATCTTTCATTTGATGAGATTTAGTACCAGGCTTTGTGCTTTGAAAATGTTTTCTTTAATCCTTAAAAGAGCTAAGCAATTAATATTATATTAACCCCATTTTACAATTGAAGTTTCTGAGGCTCAGAAAGGTTAGAGGCGACATAAATCAGAAAGGGGGAAGCCTAGATTTACAATTTATTCATCACCAAAACCCCATATTCTTCACATATCACCATGTTATTTCCTTAACTATTTGGGTTATATGCCTGTCAGCTCAATTAGTCCTTGAGCTCTTAGAAATGTTATTGAATGCTGGCACCTTGGTACCCAGTACAGAGTCTGGCATATAATGGGCACTCAATAAATGTCTGGAGAATAAATTAATGAGCCCTGTAGTGTTAGAAACACTAAATAAAATCCTATTGTTATTAACTACCACTTAACTAGAAATGCCAGTTTAATAAATATGACTCATATGGAAAGAAGATTTGAAAAATGTTTATGAGTTTTTAATGTAATTTTTATTGAGTTTTTTTGTATCCTAACTCATTAATAAAAGAAATAAAGAATAATACTGGCATGTTTTATCTCCCAACATTATTCAAATGTAATTGGCTTTTTTCTTTCAATAAGAGGCTTGAGGTAAATTATTATTTTCTGTTCTTCCAGAAAGGTCCATCCATTTTTCACACAATAACCCTAAGCCCCAATTGTTTTATAAAATTGTATTTGTTCATACAGCTATGCAATTTTAACTATGTACATTTGTACAATCCTTTTCTTGAGAGACTCTTCAAAAAGTACTACTGGAAATCACTAAATTATTTTTAAGGATACTACAATAAAATGAAGAATGTTCCTGATTTTGAGAAGAGAAACTGTATCATCTATGTCTACTAGCCACCAGCTAAAGCTTGTTCTAAGAATTGGGGTAGTCTATTAAATGAATATCTCAGTCTATGAAACTAGTTATTGTGAAATAGGCATACTAAATTCTTGCTGTAACATCATAAAAAACTCACTGTACTTCCTATCATGGAATTATACAATACTAAGTGAATATTGACCTATTTGTTCCAGTAGCTCAGTCAAACATAAAGAACAAAATTGAAGAGAAAAAGTGGATGCTCTGAAAATTACTGGGTAGAAAGAAAATTCTGAAGAATATAAAGTTGCTTAGAAAAACCTTTTGGTGGAGGACATTTGGCAAAGAACTTTCATTCTCAAAATGTTATGGTCATTCTTTTGTAAATAACAGAAATGCAGAAAATCAGAATTCAACCCTAGGGGACTTCCATTTGCCCAAAATGTTAGCATAAGACACTTCAGGGTTTCATTCCCCCAAAGAATCATTGAATAACTAGCAAAAACTGAAACTCTGGAAAACAGTTAAAGGGCTGCAGTAACTAGGCAAGTGAAAATCAAGAAATACAACATAAAACAGGTAGGAGAAGTTGTGACATCCTTGCTTCCCCTTCCTCACCACTCCTCTCCAATGTGGTATGGAACAAGCCTGAGTTCCCATTGTGGGTACCCGGTCCTGTTCTGGAGGTAGCAGAGGAACGTCTATGTGCATACTGGGTGGCTGTACGTCAGTACCAGTCTATTGGGTAGCAACCTGAAAGAATGAACCAGGACATTCTTTCCAGCTCACCTACCCAGAACATGCCCTGCAAGCAGAAGTAGCTTATAGACAGTTAAAGAAGTAGAAGAAACAATCAAATCAAAGTAACCTGGGACAAAAGATTACCAGCTTCAAGACATACAACAAACTACCCTAGAAAGGGATAAAGTCTATTTCGTAAAGAGTAGAAGGGGCAGTAGGATTCCTGTAAATAATTAATAATAATTAATAATTAAAGCTATGGGTGCAAGCCCAGGATAAGACAAAGGCTCAGAAAAAAACAGAAAGGAATACACATTTTTATTTCAGTCTGATCTTCCTGATAGGAGGGTTAAACTCTGAAGGAGAACACCAGCCAACACAGAACCAATTTGTAAAGACTGTGAACAGTTTATTTTTTTTATTTTTTTTTAACTTTTGTTAGCTCCTGTCACTCAAGGAAATCTCTGTAATATAAGTAACTAGATACAAACTTTAGTAACAGACAGCTCAGGGACTAAATACCAGAGTTAAAGTATTAAAATATTAAAATGTTTAAAATGTACAGTGTACAGCAAAAGAGTACAAGACCAATAAACAGGAAATGATGGCCCATACAAAGGAACAACGTAAAAACTCAGAAACCATCAATGAAGAACACCAGTCTTTGGACATACTAGGCAAACTTAAAGAAATTGATCTACAATATGTTCAAAAGATAAAAGAAAACATTAATAACTAAAATATATCAGTAAAATGATGAATAAACAATGTGAGAATCTCAATAAGGAGACAGAAATTTGAAAAAGAACAAAACAGAAATATTAGAGTTGAAGACCACAATCACTGAAGTACAAATTTTCCTAGATGGTTCCAACAGATTAAAGCTGGCAGAAGAAAGAATCAGTGAACTAGAAGATAAGACAATTTCAATGATTTGACTGAAATTCAGAAAAAAAGAATAAAGTGAGCAAACCTAAGAGACTTGTGGGATACCATCAAGCATGCCAATAGACACATTATGGGAGTAACAGAGGAGATGAAAGAGAGAAACTAGCAAAAGGAATATTCAAAGAACTGCTGATAAGAAACTTCCCAAATTAATGAAAGACATGAATATGCACTTTCAAGAAAACCTACAAACCACTAACAGGATAATCTTGAAGATAATCACACCTAGAAAATTGTAATCAAACTTTCAAAAGACAAGGAGAATAAGAAATGTCTGAAAGCTGCAAAAGAAAAGCAATGTGTTATGTACAAAGGAGCCCCAATAAGATTACATTCCAATTTCTTGTCAGCAACCATGGAGGCAAGAAAGCAGTGGGACAAAATATTTAAAATTATGAAAGAAAACAACTGCAAAACAAGAATTCCATATCCAGTGAGATTATCTTTCAAAATTGAGTGAGAGATTAAGACATTCCCAGATAAACAAAAGTTGAGGGAGTTTGTCACCACTAAATCAGCCCTACAAGAAACACTAAATGGAGTCCTTCAAACTGGAAGGCACCTGAAACAGTGGATCAAAGAGGAATAAAGACATAAAGATCTCTAGTAAAGGTAACCATATGGTAATTATAAATGCCAGTACTGAAGTATTGTTTTCTGTGGTATGTAACTCCATATTTTACTTCTTGCAGGTTCTAAAATGAAAATGTATAAAAAGTAATAATAAATCTATGGTTTTGAAAATAAAATGTATAAATATATGATTTTTTTAAAAAGTACAAAAACATGGTAGGGAGACAGAGGAGGATAGGAAGAGTGTTGTGTATACAATTAAAGTTAAGTTGGAACCAAATCAAACATGATTGTTACATATTTAGGATGTTAAATTTAAGTGCCATTGTAACTACAAAGAAATATCTGAAAAAATACATGCAGAGGAACTCAGAAAAGACTCAAAATGGTATACTATAAAAAATCAAATGTGAAATTAGGCATTAAT
Organism: Cabassous unicinctus; assembly: GCA_029593785.1. NCBI lineage: Eukaryota > Metazoa > Chordata > Mammalia > Cingulata > Chlamyphoridae > Cabassous > Cabassous unicinctus. The sequence continues at coordinate 4,453 of JAQZBX010046577.1, read as the reverse complement.
GAAAGAATTGACAGACATAAAAGGTATAAGACTTACAAAGACAAATAGCAAAATGGCAGAAGGGTGTCTTGCATTGCCAGCAGTTACTTTAAACATAAATGGATTAAACTTTCTAGTCAACAGGCATAGATTGGCAGGTGGACAAAAGTCCATGACTCAACTATATGCTATTTACAAGAGACTCACATTAAATTTAAGACAGAAGTAGGCTAAAAGTGAAAGAATGGAAAAACATATTCCATGCACATACAACCAAAGGAGAACTAGGGTAGCTATAATAATATCAGATAGAATAGACTTTAAGTCAAAAACTGTTACAAGGGACACAGAAAGACACTGTTTATCGATAAAAGGATTAATTCAAGAAGAAGACATCATTATGCACCTAATGGCAGAGCCCTAAAATATATAAAGCAAACATGGACATGTTTGAAGAGAGAAATAGATAGACTACATTAATAGTAGGAGACTTTAATCTACCACTTTCAATAATGGATAGAACATCTAGACGAAAGTTCAAAAAGGAAACTGAAGGCTTGAACAATACTACAAACCAACTAGACACAGTAAGACATATATGGAAGACCTCATCCAACAGCAGCAGAATATTCATTTTTCTCTCGTGTACATTAAGCATTCACAAGGATAAACTATATGCTAGGTCACAAAATAAATCTAAAAAAATTAAAAATATTGAAATTGTATGATGTATCTTTGATGACAACAAAATGAGAACTTAAAAATTCACAAATATGTGGAAATTCAACAACACACATTTAAACAACCAATGGGTAAAAGAACAAATCACAAGGGAGATTAGGAAATATCTCCAGGTTAAAATGAAAACACATTTCAAAACTTATGAGATGCAGCAATGACAGTGTTAAGAAGGAAATTTATAGCTCTAAATGCTTACATTAAACACGAAAAAAGATCTCAAACCAGAGACCTAATATCACAATTGGAGTATATAGAAAAATAAGAGCAAATTAAACCCAAAGCAAGCAGAAAGAAGGAAATAACAAAGCTTAGAACAGAAGTAAATGAAATAGAGAAAAAAAATAAAGTCAATGAAACCAAAAGCTCTTTCTTTGAAAATCAACAACTTTTAGCTAGACTGACAACAAAAAAAGAGAGAAGGTATAAATAACTAAAATCAGAAATGAAAAGGGAGACATTACTACAAACCCCACAGAAATAATAATTATAAGAGGATACTATGAATAATTGTACATTAACAAATTAGATAATCTAGATGAAATAGAAAATTCCTAGAAACACACAAACTATGCACACTGACTCAAGAAAAAAGAGATGATCCCAACAGACCAATAACAAGTAAAGAGATTGAAAGGATAATAAAAAACCTCCTCCCTCCCCAAAGAAAAACCCAGGACAAGGTGGTTTCACTGGTGAATTTACCAAGCATTCCAAGAAGAACTCATACCAATCCTGGTGAAATTTTAACAAAAACAATTGAAGAGAAGGTAACACTAAGTCATTCTATGAGGACTGCATCATCCTAACACCAAATCTAGATGAAGATACCACAAGAAAAGAAAATTATACACCAATATTCGTTAAGAATATAGATGCAAATATCCTCAACAAAAACTTAGCAAACTGAATCCAACAACACATTAAAACAATTATATGCCATGATCAAGTGGGATTTATTCTATGTATGCAAAGAGCAAGGAAAGAGAACCAATTAATATAATACATCACATTAATAGAACAAAGAGGAAAAAAACCCACATGATCATCTCAATTGATGCAGAAAAGGCATTTGACCAAAATCCAGCACCCTTCTTGATGAAAACACTCAGAAAATTAGGAATAGGAGGAAATTTCCTCAACATGATAAAGGGCATATATGAAAAATCCACAGCTAACATCATACTCAATGGTGAAAGAATGAAAGCTTTCCCTCTAAGATCAGGAAAAAGACAACACTGCCACCACTGTTATTCAACATTGAACTGGAAGTTCTAGCCAGAGTAATTAGGCAAGAAAAAGAAATAAAAGGCATCAAAATTGGAAATGAAGAAGTAAAACTTTCTCTATTTGTAGATGACATAATCCTATATATAGAAAATCCTGAAAAGTCCACAACAAAGTGACTAGAGATCATTTAAAAATTCAGCAAAGTGGTGGGGTACAAGATCAATATGTTTCCATACACCAGTAATGAACAATCTAAAGAAGATATTAAGAAAATTTTTCTGTTTATAATAGCAACTGAAAGAATCAAATATATAGGAATAAATTTTAACCAAGGATATAAAGGACTTGTACATGGAAAACTACAAAACATTGCTGAATTAAATAAAACACATAAATAAATGGAAGGAAGTTCTGTGTTATTTAGCTTCCAATTCATGGATTAGAAGCTAAATATTGTTAAGATGTCAATTCTACCCAAAGTGATTTACAAAGTTAATGCAATCTCAATCAAAATTTCAATAGCCAGAGTGGATGTGGCTCAAGCAGTTGGGCACCTGTCTCCTACATGGGAAGTCCTGGGTTCGGTTCTTGGTGCCTCCTAAAGAAGACAAGCAGAGACAACGAGTGGACACAACAATCACAGACAATGAGAAGTGACAACAAGCAGACACAGTGAGCAGACAACGAGTAGACAGATGAGTGAGCCATCTCGGGGAGGGGAGAGGAATTCCAACAGCCTTCTTTGTGGAAATGAAAAAGGCAATCATTAAATTTATATGGAATGGTAAGGGGCCCTGAATAGCCAAAACTATTGTGAAAAAGAAGATGAAGATGGATGACTCACACTTCTCAATTTAAAAACTAATTATAAAGCTAGAATTATCAAACCATTGTGGTACTGGCACAAGGCCAGACATACAGACCAATGGAATTGAACTGAGAATTCAGAAATAAACACTCATAGTTAAGGCCTATTGATTTTTGACAAGGGTTGGAGTCTACTCAATGAGGAAAGAATCATCTCTTTGAAATATGATGTGGGAAAACTGGATATCCATATGCAAAAAAAAATGAAGGTGGATCCCTATCTCATACAATATACTAAAATAATGAAAATGGATAAAAAGACATAAATATTAGAACCAAATCCATAAAACTCCTAGAAGAAAACTTAGGGAAAAATCTTCAGTACCTTTGTATTAGGCAATGGTGTCTTAGACTTTACACCAAAAGCACAAGCAACAAAAGAAAAAAAATAAATAATTGCAACTTTATCAAAATTAAAAACTTTTGTGCATTAAAGGACTTCATACCCATTAAAGTAAGAAGACAATCTACAGAATGGGAGAAAATATTTGGAAAGCACATATCTGGTAAGGGTTAAATATCCAGAATATATAAAGAAATCCTATAACAATAAAACCTGATAAGAAAATGGGTAAAATACTAGAATAGACATTTCTCCAAAGATGATATACAAGTGGCCAATATGCACATGAAAAGATGCTCAACATCATGAGTCATTAGGTATATGCTTAACAAAACCACAATGAAATATCACACTTTTTAGAATGGCTACTACTAAAATGGAAAATAAGTGTTTAAGAGTATGTGAAGAAATAGGAATATTTGTTCATTGTTGGTTGGAATGTAAAATGGTGCAATAGTTTGGAAAACAGTTTGGTGGTTCCTCAGAAAATTCAATTTAGAATGACCACAGGATCTGGTAATCCCATTTATGGGTATATACTCAAAGGAATTGAGAGAAATGACTCAACAGATATTTGCACAGTAATGTTCATAGTGGCATTATTCACAATTTCCAGAAGATGTAAGCAACCCAAGTGTTCATCAACAGATGAAACAGATGACTGGATAAATAAAATGTGGTATATACATACAATGGAACATTATTAAGCTATAAAAAGGAATGAAGTTCTGATTCATGTAATAATATGGATGAGCCTTGAACGTCATGTTGAGTGAAATAAGCCAAATACAAAAGGACAAATGTTGTATGATCTCACTGATATGAAATAATTATAATATGAAAATTCATAGAGTCATTAACTAGAATACAGGATACAGGTTACCTAGGGCTGGGATTAAGTAGGAATGGGGAGATAATTCCTACAGAGTTTCTGTTTGGAGTGATGAAAAAATGTTGGTAGTGGATAGTGGTGATGATAGCACAACATTGTTATTAACAAGACTAAACTGTAAATTTGAAAGTGGTTAAATTGGGAAATTTTAGGTTGTGTATATGTTACTAGAATAAAAGTAAAAAAACAAAGAACTTATAACTCAGTGAACCCTAATTTAAACTATGCACTGCAGTTAATAGTATAATAATAATATTGTTTCATGAATTATAACTATAGATATAAAATGTCATACTACTGCAAAGTTTTAAAACTGCATGTGTGAAGTAGAGTATATGGGAAGTCTATAGATTCTGCATGATTTTTCTGTAAATCTACAACTTCTTTAATATATATAAATTATT
>JAQZBX010046576.1:0-20732 GCA_029593785.1 Cabassous unicinctus | reverse complement strand
TAGATGTTCTTTGAACACCATCACTTTTCTGGGTGGGTCATAGAGCTTCAGAACATTGTTTATTTCTTATCCATAGGATTCTTGGCACCTTTTTTAGAAGTGTGGAAAATTCTCAACTCTTCAGCTACAACATCCAAAAACATGCCCTTTGTGTGTAATTATTGACCTCAGATGAATAAGACAGTAGTGTCTGGATATAATCATAGAGATCACAGTCTTTGGCTGCTTAGAAGTATGGCAAAAGTTCTGCACAAAACTCAGTGAAATCAAAGATGGTCTAAGGAGAAAAATGAGTGTCTGTAGATGCCAAATGCACAAAGGTGGAGATTAACAGCAGCCCCAGCAGATTTCTTCACAAAGATAGAGAATACACGCTGACAGTCCTGACACCCTTGTTTTCTAACATGTTCAATCAGAGTTCAAGTTCCTTAGCTCATAAATTCTGGTAAGCAACATATAGGGAACTGCAACTTTTCAGAAAATTTTGCTTTGGTATACATTTTACAGCTTTTATGACATATTTTATTTTAATACTCATAATCAAACAAATCAACATTCACATGCTCACTGAAGTCCATGGAGTTGCAAATAGAGTTTATATGATGATTTAAAACTTTACTTTGTTTAGCTTTATCAAGCATGATTGCTCTACCTTCCTAAAAAGAAATTGTTATGGCCATTTATCTTTTCTGTTGATAAAGTGTTTCTAGATGGATGATTGTTGTACTTTGCATCATAGTTCAGTACTTGAAAAACAGCTCTCACCTAAAAGTTTGAGACATATTAGCTGATTAGCTATGTAACCATAGCAAAGCTAAAGGTTCCATAGATTCCTACTGAATAATGCATTTTTAAAGTTTATTTCCCAGCAATTAACTTTAAACATATGCACGTGTTTCAGTTAAGCAAAATGGAATATAATTATGAAAGACATGTAAACAAATCTATAGACATTTTACATTCTCTGAGCTCTACAGATTTTACTAATTTAGAATGGTTTTACCTGATGAAATAATCAGGAACAAATTCAAACTGTTATAATGTTACTTATTTTGATTGTAGTTCTGTGTTCCATCAAGGCATTGAATAGTATTTTAATTAATTAAATGAATCTAGGTGAAAAATAAAACAGCATTTAATGACTCATTAATGAAATTTATGGATTTCTAAATAGTCAGGCACAATAATTTTGCTATTAGCTCAGAATGAACCATTGAATTAGATATTTTAGTTAATTGGTGAAGAATTTTTAAACTTCCTAAAATGTCATTTTTATTTTTTCTTAAATAACTTAAAACACTAAAATGTTTGTTTTGCATTTGGAAAACTTCAGATAGAAATTGAGTAGGAATATCCAAGTCATTCACTTTATTATGAAAGTAATCCATGGACACAGCAATTCCTTTCAGAGCTCTATACCCTAGAAATTCTTACATCTGTCCACCAGGAAACATATGCATTTAACATATATAGAGGAGGGGATGTGACTCAAGCGGTTGAGCACCTGCTTCCCACATGGGAGGTCCTGGGTTTGGTTCCTGGTGCCTCCTAAAAACAACAACAACAAAAAAACAACAACAAGCAAACAAATGAAAAAACCAACTCAAGGGAGCCGATGTGGCTCATTAGTTGAACGCCAGCTTCCCACATATGAGGTCACAGCTTCAATCCCTGGCCCAGATGCTTCAAACAAGCAAACAAACAAATAGACAAAATAATAAATTTTTTAAAAACTGTAAAAAATAAAATAATAATATGAACTATGGCTTCATGAATCTTACAATTATATTCTAACTGAAAACAAAAAGCAAGAAACATAAGCCAGACTTGGAACTTCCCATAAAGTATGAAACTATTTTATGATTATTAAATATAAGCAAAGCTCATATATACACAAAGCTAACAAAACCATTCAGGAGTAAAGCCAGAAACTGATCAACACATAATTCATATCAATATTGTCCTGTGTGGAATGGTACAGGTGAAAGTAGAAGTGTGGGAGATGAAAGCATGGGACTTGATAATAGTAATATTCTTGATTTGATTTGTTTGGTACCTCACAGGTGTTTAAGTCTATTTTTCACTTCATGGCACTGATATATGTTAAACATATTTTTTATGTATTTCAAATAATTTGTCAAAATTGAATTTTCAAAAAGCCTTTGCTCATTAGATATTCTTTTCTAAATACTAGGTTATTAAAACAAAGAACTAGACCTCTATAATGTATTCAAATACCACCATGATCTCAGAATCTTTAAGATTTCCTTCTTCTTTCCTTCTTAGAAGAGGAATCAATTAGTGAGAGTATGTTTCTTCCCTCTCAGCAGAGGAGCATTTTGTTGCTAACACCATTATTATGTTGTTAGTGCAAATATGTCTCCTAAGCCCTCACCCTGAGGTCTGACTCATTCCAGTATCCTCTCAAGAAAGAATGAATGACCTTCTCAATGCTGATGGCTTACACCTGCCAAATCCCTGGGATTGGCTTCTTTTCTCAATGCTCCTTGAAACATCCCCAGAGTCAGATGTTGCTTTCATTTAATTTTTATGCAACTGCTATTTATTGATTTTTCTATTTACTTTCCTTGTTCTCTTATTTACCCTTCAGCAGTTTTCCTATTAAATCTAATCTGAAACCATTTGGGTCATAGTTAGCCTGAAATATTAATACATATAAATGGAAAAATCATTTCTAAATGACCTCTTGATTAATTAAAACAAGGGATGGGAGACTGATGTTTAGAAGTAGACAAAAAATATGTTTGTGTACAGAACGAAGAACATGATAGTTCAAAAGCAGAGACCAGACAGTTAATATTGACTTTATATATATTAATCAGGGAGGATAATGGAAAACTTTAAACTTGGCATTGCACTTTTATGTTTTCACTGCTTGCTTTGCATTTCCAGTGGGACATAGATATTCTTATTTGTGTAATTTAATTAGCCTTTCATTGATGACAGTATAACTGAAATTAACTATACTTCTTTCTTTAACAACTGTGTATGACAAAGCCTGATTTAATTTTGCACACTTTCAGATATTACGGATAATATCCGGATATACGGATAAAGTGAGCTGACGATACCAACATTCTCTTGCCAGATTTTAGAAGCTTCCCTTCTCTATTTTGGCTTTAAATATATCAAAGTCCATTCCAGATACCTAGTAAATGTCTTCATTATACAAGAGACACTCTTCAACAAAACTTGCATTTCAAATCAGATAATATGAATCACAAGCTATCTTAAAAGTTTGTATTACTCTAACATGTGAATCAATCTTTAAAAAAGGATTTTTATTTGGGATTGTTATGATGAACACATAACACTTCCTTATCTCTAAATATCCAAGAGCTCCTAATCATTATAGTTCCCTGCTATTTCCAAGGGATACAAAATAATTCACATCTTCATTACCATGAGGATCTTTATTACTAGATTTCATGAACAATGCAAAGAATGTTCCATTGTTTTTGTTTTGTTTTGTTTTCTATAGCCACCTTGATCTAGTTCTTTGTGGAAATCTGTTTCCATGGCCTTGTCTGGCATAGTAAGAATCTAGGCTTTAAAAAGCACAACGTGTATATAGTGATTAGAGGAAAACATACAAACTGAGGTTTAAAGAATGGAAGATTTTGATTGTCAGGGGATTTGAATGAATATACTGAGAATGTGTTCATCGATTTAAAAACAAACATTGCCTTCCCTACGAAAACCTAAGGGTATCTAAAGAAAGTGTTTTTCTCACATAATATATAGTTAAGAAATCAGAATTTGCTGGCATTGGTTTAGTTATTTAACAATGTCATCCAAGACTCCCATCATTAATATCTTTCCCTTCTGCTTCTAAGGCATGTTGACTTCAACTTCATGTCTGTTGCCTCATGGATTCAAATGGCTGCTGCAATTCTACACATCATATTCCTACAAATTGAACAGAAATGTGAAAATATGATAGTTATATCGATTCCATTTTATCAGGATATTTAAGTCTTTCCCAAAAATGCCCAGCAGACTTAAACAAAGCAGTTGCAGTGATATCACTACTGAAATGGTTATCCCCAAGTGAATGGCTATTAAGCTACATAATCACTTCAAACGTAGTTTGTGATCTTGTTCCAATTAAGTGTTTTTGCATGATATGAAGGTTGTGTAGTTAAATAACAACAATGGTCAGGAACTGAAGAAAGAACTTAAGCAGGTATAAACCAGATCTAGAACTAGAAGTGAGCAATATTAATCAGATAGTAGGGTGGCTGGGTGATTTTGTTTTGGTTTGGGGAAAAAAAACCCTGAAGTTTGAGGTCATTGATTTGGAGTCTTATATTTTGGTTATTAGAAAAATAGGAAAGTGACAAAGGAAGAGTCCGTAGAAAATCATATTAGTGAAGTGTTAGAAGTTTACAAGTGTATTCACAGTTTATAAACAGCTATGCTGAAATGTAAAACCAGGTCATGGGATTAGAGTGTAGCACAATTTGCGAAGGAACACAAATAATTGTTGGAAGTGTGGCAATAGTTGAATTCAACAATGAAGACGGTATAGACAATATGTAAGTATTAACTTAAAATAATAATAGACCTTCTAGTTTGTAGGTGGCGGGGGTGGGGGGAAGACAGGAAGCAAGGACAGGAAGAGAAAGAAAGAACATAGATATACCAGTCATAAAATTCTAAATAATGATTTATCACATCTGATGTTTGCCCAGCATCATGCAAGGTACTAGGCATTCCACACACCAAAAAATGACACAAGTTTCTGTCCTCAAATAATTTGCAGCTGAGTGGAGAAAACAAACAAATTAATGGGCATTTAAACTAAAATAGAATACGGGCCATAATTGCAAACATAAGGTGCTGCGAGTGCTCCAGGAAGGAAACTTTGCCTAGATATGCAGTCACTAGAGATGAAACAGCTATTGACCAGAAGTGATGTTATCTTGGTTTTAAAAAAGGACATGAACAAGTCCATAAAGATTTCAAGATTACTGTTGAGAAGATTGTGTCAATTGAGACTGATGTCACAAAAATGAGGAACTTTATTACTGGCAACTACATATGAACCTAGGATTTCAGTGCTATTCCTCCAGAAAGCATTTTTAGCTTAAAATGAAGGGAGAATGGTGGAAATATTAAGGAATATGTGAATAGCAGAAATGTTGAGACAGCATATATTGAGTATACTTTTGAAATGCCTGTTGTTGAAAAGAAAAAGATAATGATATAAATATGCATGAGTAAAAAGGCTAAGAATAGTTTTTGTTTTAAGTGCAGGTGAATATTGCTTTGGATATTTAATATATTCCCAAAGAAAGACAGATAAAAGTCTATATTTCCAGTTTCTATCTCCCCTTGGAAATTTAAACTCGTAAAACAAAGCTATATATATTTATTTTTTTAAATTTTTTGAAAGGTTGAAATCATTTCTATTTAACAAAAAGTACATATACCATAAATACTGTTTAAAGTAATATAAATCTGTATTCTGAAAGTGTTTCTGTGGACAGTGTTATGTCACATAAATGCACAATGTCAATAATTAGTCGTTTGACAAGGACTAAGTGATGGCTTTCACAGGCCCAGGGCACTGAGCCTAAGTTTAGCTAATCTAAGGACTAAAAACCTGTGCCGAAGAAGTCACAGACACGCACAGAGTCCATCTCCCAGCCTTCACCTATCACTCTCCTTTTCCTCTCTTGCTTGATTGTGTGCAGATGTTTCAATATGTCTCCATTCCGCAGCGTGGGGGAAACATTAATCTAAAGGAACAATCTGAACATGCCTTAAACAGGAAAATGGAAACAAGCATTTTCAGCTCATATCAGGGTATACAAATATCCCACTCTTAGGCAACACAGGCATTTCCCATCTCTGACATGAAGCAGGGTGTGCGGAGCCACCATCCACCAACCTTGACCAGAGCATGTGGCCTGCCCTGGGGAATGGTTCTCTTCCCCTGTTCTTTTGGACACTTTGTGCTGTGTAAGTAATAAAATGGTCATTTGCTGAAAGTTTCTTTTGTGCCCAAGTCTGTGTTCCCACGACGTACCATGTAGCAATTCGCTCTACATCCTGAAGCTCCCCTGGTAGTTTGAAGACAACCTACAAATAATTAATAATGCATCTACTATAATCAACTTAGAAAAATTAAATAGTTTGGAGTTCTTTTGTTGGCTTGTTTTTTAGATTGTGGTGGTTTAATTAGGCTGTTTCTAGAAAGCCTGAAAAGAGTTTGTGTGTTGGTGTATGTGTTGGTGTATGTGTGTGTAGGTATGTGTAAAAGGAGCTGGTATGTAGTGTATTAGGTGGTCACACAAAAACCAAGGCTACCTAGCACATGCATTTATGTAGCTGTCCATCACTGAAAAGAACTTGAATACATGACTTGTAGTACACTTTAATAGAGTTGATCAAAGCTATTATATTTTGGGTGGAAAAGAAGAGAAGGTATAAAATAAGGTATAAAGTGATTTTAAAACACTTTTTACTTTCACTACTTTGCTACTTTTAGGAAAATGCTACCTGCAGTATTTGAAGTTTCTATTAGATTTTCAACCTAGACTCCATTAACTTAATCAAATTATTGTAACTTGGTGCTTGCCAACCTCATCATCATGTATTATGTAGTTGTCTTTTAAATTCATTAGACAGAGGCCTTCCATTTAAAGCACATTAGTTTCTCCACTCTTCTGAAACCTTTAGCCAGAGGTGGAAATTTATAAGGGCTAATGCAGTATCCAAAAAAGAAAGACATTTGATTTTGATTTCCATAGTGGAATAATTGCTGAAGCGGTTTTGCCATGAAATTAATGAAACATTCTTTAAGTTCCACATTTACTCTCATACTAATTTTACATTTTACCATTTTTATTCGTTTAATTAGCAGGGTTCCTCTATAGCAGTACTTGTAATGTTTTCGGAAGAGCAATTCTTTTTGTGGGGGACCATCTTGTACATTGTTGTCTGCCTGGAAGCACCCCCAGCCTTTATCTGCAAGATTTCAGTAGCTGTGAAATCCAAAAATGTGTCCAGTCATTTCCAAAATTCCCCAGGGCACATGGTTGGGGATCATTACCACATTGAGAATCACAGACTTAAAGGGTCCTTTTTCCTCACCCCCCAAAGTATATAAGCTTCAGCCACACAGAACCTGAATCTTGTCTTTGTAGCAGCTATCAAAATAAGCCTCAAAAGATTGAATATTACTTTGTAAGTATAGTCCAGCATACTATGTGTTGATGAGTTTTTTAACCTGACACTTTTTTTGTGTGTGTGACTTTAGCAAAATACCTTAGAAGTTTGATTCTAAGTTTGGGCCAACTTCTAAGTGACAAGCTTGCTAACGTGTAACTGATACTCAGTTTCAGATAAACTCCATTTAAATAAATAACACACATTACACAGAAAAAGTAGTTAAATGACTGGGTTATGAATTCAAGTTATATAAACCATTGATGTGTTAGGCACAACAGAGACTAAAGCATTGTGATTAGAAGTGGCTACTTCTATGATTGCTAAAGTCAAATGCAAAATACAAGGCACTTTGTACTATATAATAAAACCATTCTTCCACAAATTGAAAAGTTTATGAAGAAATGTAAATCCTTGAACTTAATAGTATTTTGCTATCAATATAGTCAGTAGCATGTAAAAAGATATTTTTTTCCTTCTTAGAGAATATATCAATACCTAGAGGTTCATAAAACTATTGTATATGTGGAAGCACTATTTTTTTTAAAGTATTAAAAAAGAGTCCTTTCTATGCATAAGGACTTCTTAAATTAAACCATTTTAATGGTTGTGGTAAGTTTTTCCTTTCTGAAAATCACAAAACCATTTGGAGATGGAATGAATGGCATGGGGGTAGTATAAACTGTTGCAGGATAAAACAGCTAAATTATTTGCTTCTGAAGACACTGAAAAATCAATGTCATTTTAGTTTAGGATTTCTAAGTTTTGTTACTATTTTTTAAAACACTCAAAGTATCAGTTTCAAATATGAGTGTAAATTCAAATACACTTGCTCTTCAGTCAAATTATTGATATAACTGTACTGGAGCTGGTGAATAAACATATTCTGATAAATTTGCACTATTTCGTTTAGATTTTATGATTTCTTTTTCAATATAAGATAAAATTTTCTTAACCTAAAATAGCTATAAGTTATTGAAAATGTCTACAGTTGGGTCAATGCATTGGATCTCAATGTTATTGGATTAAAACAAAAATGTCATTGATTTAAAAAGGAAATGTAACCACAAAGTCTGATGCCATTGTATTGATTGACTAATATCAGCTAGAATGAAACTATTCCCTAGATGTCTCTCAATAAATACATTTCCTGATGTAACAGGAGAAGATATCAATGAAAGCAATTAGAAATACTCGAAAGCGGAAAAAGTGTTTTCCTTCACAGAATGAACTATAGATATGAAAACTACTATTTGAAGAAAGAGAGCATGAGAGATGAGAGAGAGAGAGAGAGAGAGAGGAGAGAGAAGTTGTGCGAGTGCAGTTTTCTTAAACATTTGGAGTTTATAGGTAAAATATAGAAACATATGGTTCATACTCAGGGCTTCTAATCTGGGCTTTTCTGACTCATTTAATGAGTCCTGGGAGGTTGGAGGTATGAAATTATAGAGAAGAGTACAAGGGGTCATGAATACATTTCTAAAAAAAGAAATTATTTTAAGCTTCACAAAATACAAAAATTTAGTGACCTGGTAAAATTAACGTTGATGAAGGTCGTGTTTAGTAAGGAAATAATTTCTGTCTAATTATTGTATCCACAAGTGCTTAACCAATACACGTTTCATTGATTAATGGGTACCTCTCTATACCTACTGTAATTTTGTTCCAACAAATTTGCTCCGGATAATTTGAAGAGAAAGTTTTCAAAAATTGTCATTATTTTCACATACTCTGAAACATCACGAATTTGATGGCTACTCCTTTATAACACTTAATAAAATTAGCTCAAAACGTTTAGTAAGTCACTGTATGCTTGACATTGGATTAAGTGCTTTTCATGCGATCTCATGTCTCCTTCAACCTCCAACAACCTGGTAAAGGAGGAACTATTATAACAAGCATTTTATTGATGAGAAACTTTTAGTTTAAAGGGATTAATTTATTTTCCAAAGTTCAGTGAACCATTATAAGGAAAGCAGCATGCACCAAATACACTTGTGAGTTGTACAGTGCTGCGATTTACTTCTACACCACTATTATATGTTCATGTGGTGTTGAACAACTAAGCAAGATGTAATGGAAGGAGATCATCAAAAAATAATGTACTCAAAGCCACATTAATCATTGTGTTATCATTTTTTACAGACACTCAAACATATTCGTAATCTCTTCATTCTCATTTTTGTAGGCGAAAGAGTAGAAGTCTCTAAAATATGTATAATATGTTCCACTGTAGAAATGTGCAGTAGAATTTTGCAAGTTATTGTATAGAATTCTGAGGAAGTGACATTCAGAAATACTAGTCAACAGAATGATTGGAACAATTGGTTTTAAACACGTCAGAGTCAGATAGAATGCATTGCAAAATAAGTGGCATTTTTAAAACTTTTCCACTTAAGGAAGGAATTGGTTTCAAAAGAAAATCCAATCAGATACTTACTCTTCTAGCAACATTTACACAACTTAAAATTTCCCCTTTTGACCACATTTAAATATATACTTGAGTGCTGTTAATTACTCTTACAATGTTGTGCTATCATCACCACCATCCATTACCAAAACTTTTCCATCACCACAAACAGAAATTCTGTACCAATTAAACATTAACTCCAACCTCATCCCCTGGTAACCTATATTCTAATTTTTGGCTCCATTCTAATAATTTCATATCTGTGAGGTCAGAGAGTATTTATTCTTTTATGTCTGGATTGTTTCATTCAACTTGATGTTTTCAAGTTTCATCCATGTTATCACATGTAACAGAACCCTGTTCCTTTTAATGGCTAAATAACATTCTATTGTATATATATACCATATTTTGGTTATCTATTCAACTGTTGAAGGACATTTGGGTTACTTCTGTCTTTTGGCAATTGTGAATATGGCCACAATGAGCAATTCTGTACAAATATCTGTTTAAGTACCTGCTTTCAATTATTTTGTGTATATACCTAGAAGTGGGATTGCCAGTATCACCCTAACACCAGTGCCAGACTAAGATATCATAAGAAATATTAACAATATTTTGTCTTGGAATCCATGAATACAGAATGTGCTTCCAATTATGTAGGTCTTCTTTGATTTCTTTTAGCAATGTTTTTTAGTTTTCCATGTACGAGTTCTTTATGTCCTTAGTTAAATTTATGTCTAGATATTTAATTCATTTAGTTTCTATTTTAATGGAATTTTCTTCTTGATTTCCTCTTCAGATTGTTCATTAATAGTGTATAGAAACACTATGATTTTTACATGTTGATCTTGTACCCTGCCAATTTGTTGAATGAGTTTTTTAGCCCTAGTAAATTTGTTGTGGATTTTTCAGGATTTTCTATATATATAGGACCTTGCCATCTGCAAATAGGGTATGTGTGACTTTTTCCTTCCTAATTTGGATGCTTTCATTTAATTTTTTTCTTGCCTAATGGCTCTGTCTAGAACTTCTATTACAATGTTGAATAGCAATCATGATAGTAGGCATCCATCTCTTTTTCCTGATCTTAGAGGGAAAATTTTAAGCATTTCACTTTTGAGTATTATGTTAGCTGTGGTTTTTCCACATATGTTCTTTACATGTTTAGGAAGTTTCCTTCTAATCCTAGTTTTCTAAGCTTTTTTTTTTTTTTTTTTATGAAGAAAGAGTGCTGGATTTTATCAAATGCCTTTTCTGCACCAATTGAGATAATTATGTTTTGTTTTTTTTTCATTCATTCGATTATTGTGGTGTATTTCACTAATTGATTTTCTTATGTTGAACCACCTTGTATATATGGAATATGTCACACTTGATCATGGTGTATTATATTTTTAATATATTATTGGGTTCAGTTCTCTGGTATTTAGTTGAGGGTTTTAGCATATATATTAATAAGAGAAATTGTTCTGTAATTTTCTCTCATGATCTCTTAATCTGACATTGGTGTTAGAGTGATATAGGCCTTATAGAATGAGTTAGGGAGTGTTCCCTCCTCTTCAGTTTTATGAAAGTGTTTGATCAGAATTGGTATTAACTTTTCCTGGAATGTTTGGTAGAATTCACTTCTGAAGCCATCTGATTGATCATGGGCTTTCTGTTTTGGGGAAATTTTATGATTACTGACTTAAACTCTTTATTTGTTATTGGTTATTGAGAACTTCTATTTCTTCTTAAGCCAGTGTAGTTAATTTCTGTTTCTAGGAATTTGTCCATTTCATCTAGGTTAACTAATTTGTTGGCATACAATTTTTCATAGATTGCTCTTATAATTCTTTTTATTTCTGTGGGGTGGCAATAATGCCCCCACTTTCATTTTTTATTTTATATGTGACTTCTCACATGTTTGCTTGTCAGTCTAGCTAAATTTTGTCAATTGTATTGATCTTTTCAGAGAGCCAAGTTTTTGTATTGTTGATTTGATTGTTTATTAAATTCCCTATTATACTTTTGTCTCCTCTAATCTTGTTATATCCTTCTTTCACCATATGTTTGATTTACTTTGATCTTTTTCTGATCCTCTTGTTGTGAGGTTAAGTCTCTGATTTTAGATTGTTCTTCATATTTAATGTAAGCAGTTTGAGCTATACAGTTCTCTTTCAGTATTTTTTTTGCCAAATAAGTCACAATTGCATTTATAAATCAGCAGTGTTAGATATACTCAGTATAATGTGTTATACTCAACTCTATTCATGCTACACCATCTCTCATTCTCAACCCATCTTCCATTTCCTAGTAACCTATTCTCTGGAGTCTACATCTGTGAGTTTTTGGTTTTTTTTTTAATTGTATTTAGTTCATATTAGTAAGACTATATAATATTTGAGTTTTTCTGTCTGGCTTATTTCACTCATCATAGTATCCTCTAGGTTCATCCATGTTGTCATATGCATCCTAATTTCATTTCTTTTTACAGCTGAATAGCATTTCATTGTGTGTATATACTGCATTTTGTTTAGCCATTCATTGGTTGAGAGATACTTGGACTGGTTCGATATCTTAATAATTGTAAATAATGCTGCTATGAACATTGGTGTGCAAATGCCTGTCTTTGCTTTCTTTTCTTTTGAATATATTCCTAGTAATAGGATTGCTGGATCATAATGCAGTTCTATATTCAGCTTCCTGAGAATGCCAAACTGTCTTCTACAGAGGCTGCACCATATTACATTCCCATTAACAATAAAGGAGTGTTCCTATTCCTCCACAACCTCTCCAGCATTTGTAGTTTTCTGTTTTGTTTTTAATAACGGCCTTTCTGTAAGGCAGGAAATGATATCTCATTGTAGTTTTGATTTGCATTTCCTGATTTCAAGCATCTTTTCATATACTTTTTGGCCATTTGTATTTTTTTCTTTGGAAAAATGTCTATTCAAGTCTTTTGCTAAGTTTTTAGTTGATGTGATGGTTAGGCTAATATGTCAACTCCGCCAGGTAATTGTGTCTAGGTTTTTGGTCAAGCAAGCCCTGGGCTAATTGTAATATAAGAACATAATGGAATTTGGATCACCAGTGAGTTTACTGCATGGATGGCTTATTACATCTGCATCAATCAGGGAGATTGCCATCAGCAATGGGTGACACTTTTATCCAATAAGTTGAATGCCTTAAAACGGAAAGGGATTTCAATATTCAGAAAGAATTTCCAGCTCATCTTTGGACAGCCAAAATCTCCTGGAAACTCATCAAGGACCTTCATTGGACTTTCATTGGAGCCCCTGGTTTGCAGTCTGCCTGCGGAACCTGGACTTGTGCTTCCCCACGGTCATGTGATAGACTCTTATAAAATCTCATATTATCTATAGATATCTCCTGTTGATTCTGTTTTCCGAAAGAACCCTGATCAATACAGTTGGGTTGCTTGCCATTTTTTAAGATTTATTGTATTTATTTCTTAACCCCGCTCGTTGTTTGCACTCGCTGACTGCTATCTCTGTCTGTTTGTTGTGTGCTCTCTGTGTTTGCTCGTCTTCTTTTTTAGGAGGCACAAGCACCCCCCATGGGGGAGGGAGGAACCCAATCGTTTGAGCCACTTCCCCTCCCTGCTTGTTGTGTCTTTCATTGTGTTTCCTCATTGTGTCTCCTTGTTGTGTCATCTCACTACACCAGCCCGTCATGTCAACTGTTAGGGTAAGATCACTGTCTTGCTCGTCTTCTTTAGGAAGTACTGGAAACCGAACGTGGGACATCCCACGTGGTAAATGGGCTCCCAACTGCTTGAGCCACATCTGCTTCCTTGTTGCCTATCTTTTTATTGTTGTGTTTCATGATCTCTGATCTCTTTATATAATATTGATATCAAACCCTCAGCAGATATGTGGTTTCCAAATATTTTCTCACACTGAGTGGACTCCCTTTTAATTTACTTGATAAAGTCTTTTGAAGAACAAAAGTGTTTAATTTTGAGAATGTCACATTTATCTATTTTTTCTTTTGTTGCTCATTCCTTGGATGCAAGGTTTAAAAAACTACCACTTACCACAAGATCTTGAAGATGTTTTCCTACATTTTCTTCTAGGCGTTTTATGGTTATAGATTTTATATTTAGGTCCTTGATCCATTTTGAGTTAATTTTTGTATAAGGTGTGTGATAGGGATCCTCTTTGTTTTGGATATGGATATCCAGTTCTCCCAGCACCATTTGTTGAATAAACTCTTCTGCCCCAGCTGGATGGGCTTGACACTCTTATCAAATATCAGATTACCATAGATGTGAGGGTCTATTTTTGAGTTATTGATTCAGTTCCATTGGCCAATCTATCTATATTTATGCCAGGATTATGCTGTTTTTACCACTTTACTGGTAATATTCTTTAACCTCAAGAAGTGAGATCCCTCCAACTTCATTCTTCTTATTTAGTACATTTTTGGCTAATCAGGGCCACTTAGACTTCCAAATAAATTTGATAATTGTCTTTTCCATTTCTGCAAAAAGAGCTATTGGGACTTTTATTGGGATTACTTTGAATCTGGAAATCTGTAAATCAGTTTGGGTACTATAGACAGCTTAGTGATATTTAGTCTTCCAGTCTATGAACATGTCTGTCCTTCCATTTGTTTAAGCATTCTTCAGTATCTTATAACAATGTTTTGCAGTTTTCTGAATTCAGGTCCTTGATGTCCTTGGTTAAGTTTATTTCTAAATATTTTATTCTTTCAGTCTCTATTAATAGTGGATTTTTTTCTGATTTCATCCTCAGATTGCTCATGAGTAGTGTATAGAAACACTACTGATTTTTGTGTATTAATCTTGTATCCTACCACTTTGCTGAACTTGTCTATTCTAGTAGCTTCATTATGTATTTTTCAAAATTTTCTAGAGATAGGATCATATCAAAGAATAGCAAAAGTTTTACTTCTTCCTTTCCCATTTGGGTACCTTTATTTACTGAATTCTCTTGCAATTTCTTCTGTGGATCACTGATTATTTAAGAGTGTATGTTTAATCTCCACATACAGTATTTATGAGTTTTTCCATCCGTTATTGATTTCCAGGTTCATTCCATTATGATCAGAGCAAGTATTTTATATAATTTCAATATTTTTAAATTTATTGAGACCTGCCTTCTGATTCATCATATGTTCTATCCTGAAGAAAGACCCATGAGTGCTTGAAAAGAACATATATCCACTGTTTTGGGGTGAAATTCTTCATAAAGGTCTGTTAGATGTAGTTCATTTATCATATTATTCAAGTTCTCTGTTTCTTTATTTATCCTATGTCCAGATGTTCTATACAATTATGAGAGTGATGTATTATTTTATTATTTTAGAGATGTCTATTCCTCCCTTCAGTTTTGCCAGTGTGTATATCATGTCATGTATTGTGGGCCACGCACGTTAGGTACATAAATATTTATTATAGTTATTTCTTCTTGGTGAATTGCCCCTTTTACTAATATGTAATGACCTTCTTCACCCCTATAACAGTTTTGCATTTAAAGTCTATTTTGTGAGCTATTAGTGTCACTACTCCAGATCATTTTTGGTTACTATTTGTGTGGAATATTTTTTATAACCTTTCACTTTCAACCTTGTTGGACCCTTATTCCTGAGGTTAGTCTCTTGTATATTTCATATAGATTCCTCATATTTTTTTTCATCCATTCTATCCATCTATGTCTTTTGATTGGAGAGTTAAAGCCGTTAACATACAATGTTAATACTGTAAAGGCATTACTTACTTTGTCCATTTTATCCTTTGTTTTTCCATTGTCGTATTTTACTATTGACTGTCTTTTTACCCTTTAATATACACTTTCTAATACACTTTCTCCATATGTCTCAACCTTGTGTTTTTGTTTTTTTTTTCCTTCCAGGCTGCAACATTTCCTTTAGTATCTCTTGTAGTTTTGGTTTGGTAACATATTCTATCAGTTATTGTTTGTGAAGACTTTAAACTTGCCCTCATTTTTGAACGATAGTTTTGCCAGATACAGAATTTTGGGCTGGCAATTTTTCTCTTTCAGAACCTTAAATACATCATGCCACTTTCTTCTCGCCTCCATGATTTCTGAGGAGAGGTCAGCACTTAATCTTATTGAAATTAACTTGCATGTGATACTTTGATTTTCTCTTGCTCCTTTCAAAATCCTCTCTTTATGCCCGATATTGTGATTCTGAATGTAGTTTCTTGGAGTAGGTTTATTTGGATTTATTCTGTTTGGGGTACATGGTCCTTCTTGGATATTGATATTTATGTCTTTCATAAGGGTTGGGAAGTGTTTGGTCATTATTTCCTCAAATATTCTTTCTGCCCCCTTTTTTATTCTCTTCTCCTTTTCTACATTAATAAGGTATATTTTTGAGTGTTTCTTGTTGTCATTCAATTTCCTGAGACCCTGTTCCATTTTTTTCTATTCTGTTCTCTTTCTGTTCTCCTGTCTTTTCTAGTTCATATGGTCTATCTTTGATATCACTATTTCTGCCTTTGTGCAATTCAAATCTGCTTTTATGTGTCTCTAATGTATTTTTACTTTTTTAGAGGTACCAGGGATTGAACCTGGAACCTTGTACATGGGAAGCAGTCGTTCAACCACTTGAGCTACATCCCCTTCCCCTAATGTATTTTTAATCTCATCCATTGTGTCTTTCCTTCCCATACGCTGTTACTTTTTTTTGCAGGCTTTCAAGTTGTTCTTTATCCTCACCCAGTGTCTTCTTAATACACTTTATCTCTTTAGTCATATTTTCCTTCAATTCTTTGAATTGATTTAGGAGATCTGTGTGACTATCATTTATTAATTGTCTTAAAACTTGTATCTTGTCAGGATATTTGGTTTGTTCCTTTGGCTGGGCCATTTCTTCATGTTTCTTAGTATGGCTTGTAATTTTTTTGCTGATGTTTAGGCATCTGAATATGTTGGTGAATTTACTCTGACAGTCAATTTCTCTCTCTTGCCTATTGTTTTTTTTTTTTTTTTCATGGCTTTACTTTGGTTTTTGCTTCAACTTATTCTGAGTCTTTAAAATTACCCAGCTTACGTTATCAAAAACAGTCAAGGGAGGCACTAATGGTGTGCAGATATTCTCCTAAGGGATCAGGCTAACAGGGACATGTAAGCAGCTTTTCTCCCTGCAGTTTCCCTGTCAGCTGGCAGATGGGACTTGGCAAAACTTTCCACAGAGGTGTTTCTTTCAACCTCTACTAGCCTGGGCTTCTGGTTTTCCTAGAGGTGAAATTCAAAGTGGGCTTTGCTGGCCAAATTCACTGAAGAAAAGCCACTCTTCACCCTCTACCACACTCCCTCTTCCCAGGGAGGAAGATATCTGTTCCCCTCTCAGTCAGCTGCAGAGGGCCATGAGTTTTATCCAAGCTTTGCTCATTGAAGGTGGGGGATGGGTGACAATTCTGGCCACCCAGGTGGTTTAGTAACTCATTTTGGGTTCTTTGTCTTTCTGTCCCTTGCTTTCCTGTGGATTGCCAAGCATGGTCTTGGTCTGCTGACCCCCAAAACAAAATCCCTTGGACAGGTTTTTCCCTTTCTCTGTTGTGTTTTTTTGAAAGAATTGAGCCTTGCCTACCTACTCTGGCTCCATCTTCTCAGAAGTCCTCCAGCCTGTTAGAATGTGGTGTATTGATGTCTTCTATTATTAATGTTGTACTCATTTATTCTCCCAACAAATATGTGAATATTTTTTCTATATATTTTGGGACTCTTTCATTAGTTGCTAGTTGCATATCTATTTACTGTTACTCATTTTTTTCTTTTTGGATTACCCTTTTATCAGTATATAGTGAACTTCTTTGTCTTTCTGGTTTATCTTTAGTCTGGTCCTCTTCTTTAATAGTTTCTGATATTTTATCTTCTTCCTTTGTATGATCCATTATATCTTGTTTCTTTTATTTTGTTCTGTAATCTTTTGTTGCACACTGTATATTTTAATATTTTACAGTGTTAAACCTGCGATTTAGTCCCTGAGCTGCCTGTTCAATAAGTTTGTATTCAGCTAGTGATATCATAGATATTTCCTTGTGTGCCAGGATCTAACACAAACTAGCAAACCAACACAATAAACACCTTTCACAGTCTTTGCAAATTGGCTCTTCCTTGACTAGTGGTCTCTTTCTGAGTTTAGCCCTCTTATCAAGAATATCAGACCAAGGTGAATGCAAAGTGCAGAGCACTCTTCATTTTAATTGACCCTTCATTTGGTCCTGGGCTTGTGCTTGTAAGGATTAGGATTTCCCCCATTTACAGGAATTAAAATATCCCCTCTACTCCCTATTATATAGAGTTCCTCCCCATCCTGTGTGCTCTATTGTATGAATAAATGCAGGTAATATTTTGCCCCAGGCTTCTTTGACTTAATTATTTCTTAAACTGCTTTAGATGTATTCAAGATATTTCTGCCTACAGGGCAAGGTCTGGGAGAGCAAGTCAGAAATGAGTGCCCTGGTGCAGTCTTTTAGGCTGCCACCTGATTGATTGGCAGCAACACGTAAGTACCCCTAGGAGAATAGGAGTAACTCTGTTACCCTGAGACAGGGCCCAGGACCCACACTGGAAGCACAGTCTGGCTCTACAATGTACTGTGGAGAGATAGGAGATTGGCTACCAAAGGTACCATGAGTCTTACCTATTGTTCTTAAAGCTGCATTTTCTTGAATCAGCACTTACACAGGTACTGCAACCTTTTAACTACTTTCTGGAGTTTTGAGGAAGATACCTTTGACAGTTTTTGCTAGTTGTTCAAGATTCGGCAGGGTAACAGTATCCTAGACTGTCTTATGCCTCCATCTTGGTTGACCAGAACTCACTAATTAGTTTTTTCTATTAGGTGTTATTTTCATTTATATTCAACTCAACAGTTGTTTGAATTTCTTTGTCATTATTCAAATTCAATAAACCTTAAGCAAATGAAATGTAAACATTTTAGAAATTTTAAACTTCTAGAAAAGTCAGTATAAAGAATGGTCTATATATGTACATGTGTATTAAAATGCAAATTAGTCCCGTACCAAGCAATCCAGTTAAAGATTTAACA
Organism: Cabassous unicinctus; assembly: GCA_029593785.1. Taxonomy (NCBI): domain Eukaryota; kingdom Metazoa; phylum Chordata; class Mammalia; order Cingulata; family Chlamyphoridae; genus Cabassous; species Cabassous unicinctus. The sequence goes on along the minus strand of JAQZBX010046576.1, from coordinate 2,077 downwards.
TTTTTGAGCAATTAACACTAGAGAGTAACTGAAGATTTTTTCTTTGGTATGGTATGGTTTTTCTCCCTGATTTTCGCCTAATTTGATATTTTTAAGTTTCAGAACCAGGTTTCCTCTGTGAAGACATGTGTTACCCTCTACACTCTAACCCTGATAAATTCTGTCTGAGACAATCACTTCCATAGACAGGCAACTTCTCTGTTGTAATTATTTACTTCCATGTTTATCTCATCTACAAAATAATATGCTGCAAGGAGAACATGAAAAGCCGTATCGTCTTTGTCTTTATTCCCAATTATCTCTTAGAATATTTTGCAATTACTAGCTGTTCAAAAAAATGTTATTGTATGGATGAAAAGATGAATTAATTCATGAATCAAATATTTGATGATTAGTAAAAAATATATTAACTGCATATAAAAGAAAAAGCTATTTATATGCATTTAAGACTTTATAAATATAACACAATTAGTTACAAATCTATTCAGAAAGAAAGAGGGGATCATGATGAATTTTTAAAGAAGCAGAAAGAAATTGAAGTAGGAGGCAAAAATACCTGGGCTATCCTCATTGTTTTACCACTTAAGGGCTCAGTTTAAAGGGGCACATATATTATGCTTGCATATTACCTACAAATAATCTTTACACTGCCATTGTGCATTTTTCCCAAATTTAAAAATACCTGTTTGAAGCTTCAACAAACAGATTTAAGATCTGTCTAATTATAAGGGGCAATAATATATTCAGAGCAAAGATTATATTCTAGCAAGTATGTTAGAAATTTTAAGAGCCAGAGCACAAGGTCTGTTTACTTTATTAATTTATTTTTAATAATAAAAATATATTCTGTTATTAGCAAACATATCACAAGATGAATTTCCTTAAAGATTATAAGGATAGACCCTTCCTTCCTTCCTTCCTTCCTTCCTTCCTTCCTTCCTTCCTTATATGATTCAATCATTAATTCAAAACATGGTTTTGAATATTACAGTTTTGTGTCAACTGAAGTAGCCCAGATTTAGAATATTTCAGAATATATCTTCTTCAGTTTAATCTTTTGGGTCATCAAATCCAAGCTAAAGGAAAAATAACTTCCATGTAGAAGAAAAGGCATTTCATGTGAAAAATCCTAAGCTTATAAATAGGTTAAATGTTGGAGCCCTTAATTTATCATATGATGATAATTTTTGGAAACTAATGTCAAATTTTCTTTTAAAAATCCTAATTCAAACAATCCTGATTCAAACCTTAAATGCAAACCACCTTTTCGAATATCCAGTATTAGAACATATGAATTTTTAAGCAAGATTATGCTGTTTGATTGAATTATAAATATTTTGAAACTGTATTTCCTAAAGTGAAAATTGAATGACTTGGCTTTACAAAAGCAACACAATCAAATAGATTCAAATCCTCACCCGAAAATTATATGAAGTTATAACAAATGATGAATTTCTCCATGGTAGTATTAATATTCAAATACAGTTTTAAAAGAAAATACAAAAGTACATGCTAAGATTCTTTCAAAACCTAGTGTTTCAGGAACTGTTATGGATAACCTTCATGGGTGGGATAAATTCCTCACACAAAATTTGTTTGGAAACTGAAACTGATAATGGTCTCCAATCTCCAACCCCCCCTATTTTCTTCACACCCTCACCACCCCTACACCAAAACACAAACATGAAGAAGGTAAAAAAAAAAGAGTATTGCTCACTTAACGAGGCTTTCTAGGGAGTGCAAAGCAGGCTCCCAACTGGATCCAAAAATGGGTTGAGAAAGCAGGGGAAAGAGACTGGTTTGGGATTTTATGGTAGGTGGTGAGGTTGTGGTAAGTGTTCCTGTGAGTTGGCTGGGGCTTGCATGGCTTGAATTACCTGTTGGCACACAGTGAAAGAGCACCCTAGCAATGGAAGAAATGATAACATTGATGTGGAGCCAGTGGCCACTGGAGGCTGTGGGGGCAGGGAGAGGGAAAATCAGTTTAATACAGGGGCTTTTTCAGGACTTGGGAATCATCCTGAATGACATTGCAACTACAGATATAGGCCTTTTTTTTTTTTTTTTTTTTTTTTTT
>JAQZBX010046575.1:9352-20875 GCA_029593785.1 Cabassous unicinctus | reverse complement strand
CAGGCGAATGGCTCACTTCTCTTCTCCTGGGGCCTTCTTTCCAACATCAAAACTGCTTCTCAAAAAACCGCCTCAACTGTGTTCTTTGCTTTGCCTTTTATATTTGATTCCCCACCCACCAAGGGATGGGGCTCAACGCCCTACTGACGTGGCACAGTCAATGCCCTAATCATAAATTAATCATATCCAGATTAACAAATTAGTTTACAAGCATGATCCAATTATATTTTTGGAATTCATAATTACATCAAATTGGCCAAGGGGTACAGGCCCTTACATTGATCTTTGTGGGTTTTTTTTTTAGTGGATAACCTTTGCTTTTTCTTCTTATGCATATTATTCATACTCATTGATTGTGGACTATTTAGAAAACACAAATACTAACCCCCAAAAGAAGTAGAGAGTATTTCCCCTTTGGTATTTCTCCCCAAAAAAGGAAAGAAATACCTTCCACTTATTTTCACCCAGAGATAACTTAGATTAACAATTAAGCATGTATCATTCTAGTTATATATATTCATTTATTTACTAAATTTATTTTGATAAAATTAATATTACTTTTTCTATTTTATTTTTATTATAGAATACAATGTACAGTAAAATCAAATTATATAAAGTATTAAGAAATAAAATGAAAGTTTCCTGTAATCTCTTGCCCTAGAGCTGTTCTACTTAAAACGGGCCCTAGACCTGTAACAGTCTACCTCAAAATGTTTGCGACTTGTCTTCAAAGAGATAAGTAAAGAGAGAATAAATAGCCAGAAACTTTAATAGAAATATGACATTTTGATCATATTTTACAAAAATTTTGTTCCCCAAGAGATTGGAAATAATAATAATCACTTTGTAAAAACCTGGTTCTTCACTACAGATGGATCGACACACTGGACTAGAGAGAGTTTGGCTTATATCTAGTTCTGAACTTTTTCAATACATATGATCCTTTATCTATATATATAGACATACATGTCTGTCTGTCTTTTTATCTTTATCTATCTATCTATCCATCTATACAGATGCACACATATATTTATTCGCAAAGTAGATTTATTTAACATATATACAGACATATTTATTAATTTTTTAACAAAAATAGAATCCTAATAATAAAGTACACTTATGGAGTATATATTGTCCTGTCTAATCCTGAAAATAGTTGCAGGGGTTTGGTACAATAATTATACCTACTTCATAAACAGATATCTGTTCTACAAATTCCATGTGAACTTTCAGCATAGATGAGTTGCTCAATGAAATTGCAGCTTGAAATGTGTATTTAGAATTTATAAAAAGACAAAGAAAAACTTTAAAATAACTGAAAACGAGAGCAGGGAATCCAGAGAGTGAACACAAAGAATCAACGAAATCCCACTCTGTTATTTTACAGGTGAGGACACCGAGACCCAAAAAGGTAAACAATGTGTCTCTGTAACAATAGGTGTTAGTTCCAAAGCATGAGTCAGGGATGGAGTCAAGGGTAGGTTATCGTCAGGGACAATCACAGGTGACTGTCTATGTTGACTCTTCTACTTTGAGCAGGTACAATCGGTAAAAATTGGCAGGAACTCTGAGCTGTGTCTACATAATCAAATAAGATAATTCAGGTATAGAGAGGAAGCACTGCCAATACTTTATTTGGCACTTCCTCTTGCTTTACGTGAATACAGCCCCAAACTCTGCCTTAGAGCAAAGAGGTGGGCCACTGGCTTTGCTTACTGTAGGCTTATTCTGTAGAGGAAAAATCTGACTTCCATGCTTTTCTCAGTTCTCTCAGAAGTTTTATGTTCATGACAAATTGTCCTTTTTTCTCCATGTTTCCCTTCCTCTGAAAGGAAACAATAACTTTCAATGTATTTGATTACAATTGTGAAAGAGGTATTTATATAATATACTACCATAAACGAGTCTCACTGATTTATTTATTTTTAATCTGCAGTATGGAGTCAAATCATTAGTTAAGGAATTTTTTCCCTCTTGCCTGCATTTCTCTATGAGACAGTGATTAATAATGATGAGACTGAGCCAATTTACCTCACCTCTGAAAGACTTTCTATCAGCCATACCTATATCATCCCATAGCCATCTGAAGTTCTTCACATTAGGTCTGACTACGATAGTGTCAGCCATCAGCCATCTGATATGGATAATTGATCTCACACTTCAAAAGAAGTGAGAATTTCAATGGGAAGCTCTCACATCTGGTATTCTACTTGCTGATTTTTGCAGTCCAAATCCTGATAATTGATTGCCAAATCTCTATCATCACATCCCAGGCTCAGCACAAAGAAAATAAAGTTGTCTTCTTTTTTTCTAGACACTTTGTATTTAAAAGGAAATATAGTATTGATCCTATTTTTTAAAAAAACAATATATAGCTTTTTGCATATTTTTAAAAAGGTTATATAATCCAATCAACAAAGGGTGATTATCTATTAAAGAGATTATGCGTAATCTTTATTTGTTGTTTGTATTTAAAATTTTCCCAGAATAAAAATTGTTTGTTTAACTAAAAATAAGTTTTTAAGTAGTAGTGTCATGTGTAATTTCAGTTATTTAAGTAATAGAACATTAATGCAAATATTATTTTCATGTAAGGAGAAAATTATTGCATTTATTAATTATTATGCATGCAGTAATTGTAGAAGGGAAGGAATGAAATATACTTAAGCTCTGAATCTAACAAACCTGGTTTTAAATCCTGTCTGTGGATCATTAGTAGGGTTACAAGATAAAATATAGGACACAGTTAAATTTTAATTTCATATTACAATGGGCACTTTTTAGTGTAAGTATGTTTCAAGTATTTCATGGAACATATTTATATTAAAAAACTGTATGTTATATACCTAAAATTCAAATTTAACTGAGAATCCTTATATTTTTATTTGCAAAATCTGGCAACCCCAACAATTGGACAGGTTAATCTCTCTCTGGATCTTAGTTTATTCGTATGTCAGATGGAAAGAGTAGTACCTATATCATTGGGTTTCCCTGAGGATGACAGAAGAGAACATCAGAGATTTTCCATGAAGCTAATGAAGCTTATGCTCCACCTCAATAGCATAGGCCATACACATAGCCCTGTATCTAATTTTGTATTCATAATTTTCTTAATGAGTTTGTCCCCTTCAATTATGTAAGCTTTGTGGCTCTCAAATTCTCCATCTGACTTTGGAAAATATATACTAGTGTTTGTTTACCTAGTTATAGTAGGCATTCAAGAAAGTAAGTCTCTTTCTCTAGCAATAGGCATGCTATGAAATTGAGTCCTTTATTGTAAATAGGACAGGTGATAGCCAAATGATTGTACTTAAATGTTCAGTCTGTATCTCTAAGTTCCAAAGTGTCATCTTCTAGAAGATAGGACAAGTCTTCTCTCCATCCCTATACCCCTGACCTCTTTTCCATGAGTTGAGAATGGGGGAACATGGGAATTTATAGAAATCTAGGTGTTCGAGACTCTTATTTGATGGGAATTCTAAAAGGTTTGTAAATTCTAGGTAGTGAGTCTGATCCCTTGGTACACAAAGGATTTCTCTGATGAAGTGGGACTAAAGGTTGTCCAGGACCCTAGGTGGAAAGTTCCATTCCCATGAATTAACTCCTATACCATCTACTGGACTGCAGCTCTCCTGGAGTCAAGCACATATAATCAAATAGCCAGGCATCTCAAACTCGTTAATCACTGGAAGGTCACATTAAATATGATGAAGACAAAGCATCAACCATTTCCCTCCCATCCTATTGCCATTTTTTCACCTTCTTCCCAGAAGTTTCAATTCACACTAATAGCCACTTCATAAGGAACCAAAGGAGAAAATTCTCACCTGTCTCAGGTACGGGAACAACTGTGTTTTAATTCAAAGTGTTTTGATTTTGGCCAGCAACATTGCTAGTCTCATAATTGATTGTGCTTTTGAACTCTGTTTGCCTGGGTTCTTATGATAACCATTAGTTGCAAAATTGCCACTCACATGTAGGAAGTTAGCAGGACCCTAGGACTGGCATTGAGGACACCAACCTTACTTCACTTCAATATTCTTTTCCCCAATCCTTATTTTTGTCATTGCCTCAGTTTCCACAGATTGGTCTGTTTTTCATATATATATATATATATATACACATTAAAAACATATGTATATATATAGGGAAACTACCTCAAGTTCTCCTTACCTCAAGGAGAGGTGTTACATAAGAACTGCATAAATAAATAAATGTGTTTTTTAGCTGTACTAAGGGAACATTCTGAACATTCTGGTTAAACCTTTGGCCAGGGCTTAATTGAATCAAGGATATTGGAGGCCTGAATTTCTTACATTTTTATTCCTAGCATTCTGTGGGGGTTACAAAAGGTAGGTAGTATATGATTTAATGAGACGAATATGAATTGCAATTATATATGAGGTAAACAAAAATGCAAACTTAGACTTGATTCACTTTGGTGCTCATGAACAAAGTGGAATCTGAGTGTTATTTGAAGGGATAAAGTTTCATTTATTAGGTACTGAAGTAGGCCAAAAAATGTTTTCATTTCAGTTCTTACCACCCCCAGGTGGAGGCCAACCTAGAAGTGGTGTGTACAAGGATGGAGCTGATGACTCCATATAAGTGCCCACAGGAATATAATTATATGTATTCCAAGAGGCTGGTAACCCTTCTTTGTTGGCAGCCAGGTAAGTCAACAGAGACTCAAGAGAGAGTCTACTCTTGATTTGGGAATTAACTTAGAACAAGAAATGAATCACAGTGACAAGGAGACTGGAGAGAGGTTGTTTACTTTCCTTACTAAGAAGAATGAGTTTTCAGTACTCTGCTGGAAGAAAACCATGTCATTTTTGTTCGTACATGTATTTTCTTCTTTCCCACCTCCTGGTCAATAACTCTAGATATCTCTTATAGAAGAATGCTTACTTTGCATATTTGCTATAAATTTTACTTAGTAATATCCTATTAGTATTTACAAGGAGATAATTTCCTGCAATTTTTACTGCAAAACAAGTTTTAATTTTCAAATTTAAATTATACTTTAAAAAGTAAAACAATATGTATACATTGTGAAAATAACTGTTTTTTCCGATATGGTTAAAGAACAATATGAATTTTAATGCTGTTTTATATTGTGCTGACAATACATAAATATGCAATAAAGAAGATAATAGACCTTCATTAATCTCAGGGCAATTAATTCAAAATGAGACTTTCAAAAAAGAATAAAATTGGTATCTTAGAACCTGACCATGTAACCACTCTGAGTATTGTATTATTTTACTCCATAAAAAATCATTTTTAATACACTAATTTTTGAAACTACCTTAGGAGGAAAGGAAATTCAAAAGGAAACATTCTTAAAAATAAATCAGTGGACTATTGATCTGAAAAAGATATTTGCTCAAAAAGGTGACAAAATCAACACAAACTTTGTTTTCCAAGATCTTTTTCCAGCTTTCTACAACAGGTGCTTTTAGAGTTTCAGTGGAGTTTGACACCCAAGCCTAGACTGGCACCTCTGCAATCAGATGCCTGTGCAAGCAAGGTTGTCCTAGGTTACTCATTTATGGAACTGCATCAAAAGTTTCCTCTTCTACATTACTTAGAAAAGAGAAATAAACATTGTCAATAACAAAATTTACATTCACTCTATTTTTCATTAGAGACCAAAAGAGGTTATGACAGCAAAGCACAGGAACTTATTATATTTTGCTAGTAGGCTTAAGGAAAATGAAAGTGGAGAGGTCCATTTCATGGCTCATTAACCCATGGAGACATTATTAGTAGGATGAGGCTGAAGATTAAGCATCTAAATGCCTGAAGTCTGATTAGAAGGTAATTTTATAAAGTAAATTCTATGATTCCACAGTCTATAAGGGACTTTCACTGGCACTGTCAATTCATGTGTTCTTGGACCTCTTCCTCCAATTTTCAGGTCAGAACTGAGGCTTGAAGATTGCTGGGGGAGAATTATAATCTCCATCTCAGGGAAAATAAGAGTGATCAACAATCTGAAAGGGAAATCTCCCTTTCATGCTTGATAACTTTCTTTTGCATGTGGATTAATAAAGCATGCTTCCCTTTTGAGTATTCAAACTCATTAATCAGCTGCCAACAGCAGATCTTTAAGCTCTCCTGACATAAAATGGACCAATATCTAGGACAAAAATACTATGAGCAGGACCATATATAAAAATATATTTCATTGTGGTTGGATCTCACAACAACTCTGTGAAGTAGAGGGGTATGGATTGTTATGTTAGATAGGGGGAAACTGAAGCTTCATTAATTTAAATGACCTTAGTCACAAAGCGTGAAAGCAGAAAAGTTAAAACTCAAGTCCTGCCAGGTGTTCCATCTTCAAATACTGTATGCCTTCATCTTTCCTGTGCAACCCCCTCTTCATTATGGATAAAAAAGTCAAAATAGTTGATATACTGGTTGCTGTTGCTTTGCCAATTCTGAATTTTGGCTGCAAGTTAAAGTTTTTCAAGTATCTAAGCAAAAGTTTAAGGGGTATCTCTTCATATTCTGGACAGCAGAAATAGTGGAAAATGTTCACACTGCGTATATGCCCTTTAAGAGGTTACTTTGGCATTTAATTAAGCTGCACTGATTGAACTTTTCTATTTTTTCCTCATGTTTAACATCTGGAGCTCACAGTGATATTGAGGGGATAATTGTAATAAAATATGTAAACATATTTCAAGGGCTACTGCAAAATCCTCCTTATTTTATGAAAATTATCAGAGTTCTAATAGAACTGTTTCTATGTTGGTAGTCCCATCACCAATTCTTTTAGGTTGGAGTTAGCAGCATTCCTGAATCTTGGAGATTATGGTATCGTCAGAGGGGTCTTACATGAACCTTGGCTGGTCCCAAGAATACTAGATTTTTTTTTTCTGCAGGAAATATCTTTAGGAAAACAAAACAAATCATACTAAAAATTGGCCTTAGTTTACAAACATTTTCATGAACTCTTTGGCATAAGGAGTGTATATAATGCCCACTTTTAAAACCATGGATGTGAATAAGTAAAGTAAAACAAATTTGAAAAAGATGCCCAACTTTTCCAATAATCAATTTTCAGGGAGAAGAATATGGTCAATTTCCCTCCCTTCCCCTCCCCTCCCCTTCTTTCAATTTCTCTTCTATCAGGGTCAAGATTTTGACTAAGACAAGGTTAGTCATTGTACCCCTAGAATTTGGAAGCAGGTTTTCATTTACATTAAAGATAAAGGTTGCAGAAGCAAGAGTATGAAGAGGAAAAAAAAAAAAAAAAGATAAAGCCTGCCACCAAGAAAGGATCTTTCTTGTAAATCAGCCAATCTTGTCTTAAGCCACAGGTTTGGTCACATGATTTCTTCTTTTCAGGTTGTATGACTAATAGGAAAAGCAAGATTACTAAATAGTGTAAAGTCTGTTACATCCTTAAACTAGCTTCTATCTTCTCATTTCTCAATGTTTTCTTTTTAAAAAGCCATTTTGGACAGGCTAAGGGAGATGGAATGTGCTTCAGGGCAATGAACTTTTCTTAATGATCAAGTAGTCATGAAATGATGCACTTTTTTTTTTTTTTTTTAGTGAGAGACATTAATGGTGAACTTTTCTATTTATTTCTCTATTATTTATATTTCTTAAATACCAAGAATGGAATTAGAAGATTAATAATCTAAATTTTCACTCCTTCAGAAAATAATAATTTTTCTCATGCCTTCTGTCAGGGGCTAAAGGTATTATGATGCCACTGAATTAAAAACATTTTTGTTTATCTTTGTGATTTGAAGTTTAACCTGATCTCAAAGACTGGTTGTTAAGGGTGACTATGGCTCTTTCCACTAATTTTCTAAATAAGAATTATTATGGCGATAAAATAGTGGATTAACATAAAAAATTAAAATACAGAAACCACAGAATCTCCTTGCTCTTATACAGCAAAATAAGGCAAAAGTTGCTTATTCTTCACCACCTTTTCCTGAAACAGGGTATAATTCCACCATTTGTTCCCCCTCAAAAGAAAGATTTGGGCTAGAGAGAGCCAGCTTAAAACTAGTCTCATTTGCTGGCTCAGCTCTCCAAGTAGGTAATTGTAGAAAGAAAAGGCAATTCTTTGATCTCAGTGAGGTGCTAATTTGTAAGATTTTTGAACTGTTCGGACCTTAGGAAGCTGGGATCAGTGCATAAACAATGGCATTTATCTGGCAGCCTATTACTGACACATTACTATCTCAGTACTTATTCATTTACACTGGTGTTTGAAGACAGGACTAAGTGTCAATAAAGGAATTAGACCAGACACCTCAGTCCATCAGGTTTATCTCAGTTTGCTGACAGGAACAGTAGGTGACATTAAGCAACAGAAAACACTTCAAAGTTTCCTAGCCTTGGTTTTGCAGCGAAGACAAACAACGTTTACTGCTTTGGCAGCAACAAACAATGAGCTTAAGACTACAGAGAGAAGATGAAAGAACAAGCCAAGTTATCAAACGCAAAGCCTACCCATACCCCATTTCTAGTCATTCCCTGAACTTCATTAGAGAGATTAAAAAGAAGAGATTTCAGTGATAAGCAGTGTTCATGTGGACTTCTTAAAAGGAAACCCTCTGTAGAAGGATGGTGAGGAATGAGTGAATGAGGAAAATTTACTTCTCGCTTCACTAGCTACTCCTAAATGAAGATTTCAATATTCACTTAGCCATTCATTTCAACATCTCTTTAATAAACAATCAAGGTGCTTTGACTATATGCAAAGACCTGTATAAAAGTGACCCTATTACAGATACACAGAGGTTTGAAAGATAACAGGAGGGTATAGTATAGCAGAATTCTTGGATAGAAGATATAAGATCAAATCCGAGGGGCTGTGGAATTGTGGTAGATGAACTATGCCTTAAATTGATTGGTAAATTTTTCACCTTGTGTAAATTGAAAAAAAAATGTGGAAAAGTACCTTGCAGCACCTTCAAATGAAAATATATCTCAGACTTCTTTCTCTGTACATCTCAGTTTGGAATTATTTACCAGAGTGTTTAAGTATATTTTATACACAATTTTTGTTAATTTTTGGAAGTATTAGATTAGTTTATTCAATAAAAATTTAATGAGTGCTTAACGCATCAGGCCTTGTTCTAGCCTGGAACAGAGCAGAAAATAAGCTACACCAAATCTTTGCTCTTATGTAAGGAGACAATAAATGGTAAATTTCAAATGTCAAATTATACGTGAGTCAGCTGTAACAAAGGTACCACACCAATGCAAGATGTTTATAATAGGGTGAGATATGGGAATGCTAAATTTTAAGCACGATTGTTCTGTAAACCCCCAACTTCTCTAATTCAAGAAAAAAATTTAAAGAGAGAGATTAGAGGATGCATAAATACAGAAGAAGAGAATGGCATATGATGATGGCAGCAGAGATTGGAGCGAGACCACAAAGACAAGATATGCCAACAACCACCAGACATTGGAAGAGGCAAGGAGTAGATTCTCCTAGAGCCTCCAGAGGGAAAGCGGCCCCACTGGCACCTTCATTTTAGCCTTGTAAGTCTTATTTTGAACTTGTAGCCTCCAGAACAGTAAGAGAATAAAGTTTTGTGTTTTAAGTACCCCCCGCCCCCCGTCATATCACATGAATAAAATAAAGTGATGGGATAAAGGATGACTGGGGGGAGATTGGGGTGATGTTGGTGATCCTGGTGTTTTAGAATGAGTGGTCATGAGAAGAATCTGTAATGATGAGAAGTAGTAGTGAGAGGGAACAGCATTCTAGACAGGAGGAACAGCAAAAGAGGATAACTTTGACGTAGGACAAAAATTGAGATGCTGACATAGTGAACCCTGTGGTGGATGAAGATTGTGGTTAATAGTGCAAATATAAGAATGTTCTTTTATGAACTTGAACGAATGTACGTCACTATTCTAAGGTGGCAAGAATATGGAGATGCATGGGAAAAATACAATTAATATAACTTATGGACTATAGTTGACAGCAATATTGTAATATTCTTGCATCAATGTCAAAGAAAGTACTACATCCATGCTAAGGGTCAATGGGGGGGGGGCGGATGTGGCTCAAATGGTTGGGCGTCCGTCTCCCATATGGAGGGACCTGGGTTCAATCCCTGGGAACTCCCAGTAAAATAAAGAAAAATATAGAAGGCGTGCAGGTCACCAGGCCCCACCAAGCCACGCAGCAAGATGATGACGTAACAGGAGAGTGACACAAGGGATAGCCAAGATGAGACGCACCAAAAAACCAGGAACTAAGGTGGCACAGGTGGCAGAATGCCTCTCTCCCACATCAGAGGTTCCCAGGATTGAATCCTGGTGAAGAGAGGAGGAGAAGGATGAGTAGAGAGGGCAGGAAACAGACAAAGAGAATTGCCCAGCAAATGGACACAAAACAGCAAAAAACAACAACAACAAAAAAACAAAACAGGAGGGGAGGAGGGGTTAAAAATGGATAAAAGTAAATAAATAAATAAATCCTTTTTTTTTGAAAAAAAAAAGGCCAATAAGGGGTGTATGAGATTTTTTTTCTTTTGGACTAAGGAAAATGTTCAAAAATTTACTGAGGTTATGCCTGCATAACTGTGATAAAAACGAGAGTCCAAGTATTACGTACACTTGGATGGATGGTACAGGCATGGGACTGTATAATACAGTGAACCATGTGGAGGATGATGGACTGTGGTTAACAGTACAAATATGAGATCATTCTCTCATGAATAATAACAAATGTACAATACTAGTACATGGTGTTAATAATAGGGGAGTGGATGGAAAAAATATACCAAATGTAAGCTATAAACTATAGTTAGTAATAATGTTTTGATGATGTTCTTTCATAATCTGTAACAAATATTCCACAACAATGCAAGGTGTTGGTAGAGGATTGATGTATGGGAATTCTGCATAACATGCATGACTATTTCATAAGCTCACAACTTCTCTAATAAAAAAATATTTTAAAAAATTTACATACTAGAAAAAGAGTAACTTCTAGTTGTATTCCCATTCCAAAGAATGAATCTATTCCTCTGTTACATGTCAGGGGCTATTAAACATTTAATCACAAAATAGGGGAAAAAAAACCCTGAATCATAACATGAAAATACAGTCAATACAATCTAAATAAATATAACAAAGGACCAATGACTGATACATTTGGTGTCAATTAGAAGGGTTTGATATAGTGTTAATTCAAAGGAAACCATTATCATTTGTTTAAATGAAATTTAAGTACGAGAAAGCCATCAATCTTATTAATTTTTAACTTCTCTAAAACAGTGTGATGGAATACAGCAATTACTCAGGTAATTCAAGTCAAGCAATACTGTAAAATCCTAAATGTCTAGGTGTGTATTTTTTCTTCCTTTTTCCCCAAATCAGAGACTTAAAAGAGATGCCAGTGTGGGTGGAGATTCTTTTGGGATTTGGAAATTAATAGCCTGTACCATTTTTATCTTTCTACATTCTCTAATTCTCTTCAGCCTTCCAACACTGAAACCTTAGAAATTTAGCATATTAACCCTG
>JAQZBX010046574.1:0-20727 GCA_029593785.1 Cabassous unicinctus | reverse complement strand
TTTTTTAATCTGATTCTGTGTTGTCTACTCTCATTCATTTCTCCAGGGAAGTTACCTGCATAGCAACGTATCATTTTGTAATTTGGCAAAACAATCTGTGTTTTCATGATGGTAGGCTTATCAAAGAAAATTGAAGGGATTTCCAAAAAGAATTCAAGTTCCATCTGCCCTACTCTCATTTTTGTTAAAAAATAAAGAAAGCAGAAGATACACCAGACAGATATAGGAATTTAATAACATCCTAAAATTAAAATCTCTGTGGAATTAGTATTTTCCTATGTATGTTTAAGGGAAATACTATTTGGAGATTAAGTTGTGGGCTAATTTAGTAAAAAATGTAAGCAAAGCTATCAAAAATGGAACAATTGAAATATATACCTACTTTTCCTAAAAAATGAAATGAAGCAAAAACCAGAGAGTGAATCAACAGATAGTGCCATGTAGATAATTTAGTCTTCAAAAAATTAAAAGAAAGCGAGAAAAAAAAGAGAAGAGTGGTATCCAGACTTTAACCAGAAATGTTATCTTTCATCCCACATATACCATGCCCACTTCAGAAATTTATTTCAGATTGTGCACTTCTATAATTAGAATTCATAATAAACTAGAAACACACTGCTTCATAAAGATGATTCCTTACCTTTCTCAAAAATTGTAACCAAAAATAGCATCTTGACACCAGCGATTGGTAAGGATAGTATAAGTCAAACAGCTATAAAATAGCAATTTGGTTAGGAATGTTTTGATTAAATGAAGAATTGAGAATCATGTGCTTTTAGTTTATTATTCTGGCTTTCCTTATTATGCTAAACAGATCATTTAAAATACAGTTTTGGTTAACTATAAAGGAAGATTCCATTAAATAAATCTGTTTGGGATATGTGATTGGGTGTGGTGTGAAACAGCAGCCTTATGTTTTAGTATAAATTGTTAAATGGATGGTAATCTCCACTGCCTGTGCCAGTTTTTGTACACAGAAGTTTTTTTTTTTTCAAAGTAGTATGAAAGCATATGATTTCACTTTACTTTAGTCATTGAAATCTTTCTTCCCTGTCCTCTGCCCCAAGCATTTAACTGCCTTTCATACTGCTATAATTTCTTGAACAGATAGTATTCAGGGGGAGTCATGTTAAAAAGCAGAATGCAACATCCTTTGACGCAATTATTCTTTCTACCTTGGATTTTCTTAAGAATTTCTGTGCCATGAAGAAATCGCATTCATAGTTATAAGCAAAAAAACATTCTGTGACTTAAATGATTAGAAAGTGTTGTTCTTTGTATTTTACAACCAAGAAAATTGTAATTTAGTTAAATTTATTTCCTATGGACCAAATGTCAACTCAAAATCAATGATATGTACTGAATTATTACAAGAGCATAGAGGAATTGATATTTCCTCTAATAATCCCCCCAAAATTTTTAAAATGATAGCATTAAACTATTAGAATGTTTCCA
The DNA here is from genome assembly GCA_029593785.1 of Cabassous unicinctus. Classification (NCBI taxonomy): domain Eukaryota; kingdom Metazoa; phylum Chordata; class Mammalia; order Cingulata; family Chlamyphoridae; genus Cabassous; species Cabassous unicinctus. Next base: position 19,272 of record JAQZBX010046574.1, on the reverse strand, counting down.
TATGAGGTACCTGATTTATACCTCACTATTTGGATTATATAAAAATCTACCTCATATAGACTTCCTGATCTGGCCATATATTTTAAGGAAATAATGCATTTGAGGCTTTTTCTCCTTCTTTTGAGTTCATGAATTATCATTCATGCTTTAGTTTGCAGCATCCTTTTAAACATATAATTGATAGTAAAACAAAACAAAACAAAAAGCTATGTTAAAAATAAAGGTAGGAGCAGATGTAACTCAAGTGGTTGCATGCCTGCTTCCCATGTAAGAGATCCTGGATTCCATCCCTGGTACCTCCTAAAAAAATAAAATAAAGCAATTGCTTTTATTTTTCAAACCTTTAAAGAGAAGTATATAATCTTGTAAATACAAATGTAAGATTCTCACAGAAGTAATGTTCCTCTTTATTTAGAGGCTTTCTAGAATTACACTATAAAGTGTATATATTTATTTTTTCCTCCTGGTATCGCCACCAGGAGGAAATTGCTTTGACTATAAAGCGAAAGCCAGTTTTCACTTTTCTCATACCAACTTAGAATTTTTCCATTTTATTTGACTCAGCATTTCTGTAAATTTAGTGACATTTTGGTAATTAGGACCCTAATCCTCTGTAGTTCTCAAGCTACTTGCATGTCTATGTAAGTAAGGTAGAAGTTTTGGGGATTGTGTTCCTTTTTCTGATATTTCTGTTTTTCAGTTAATGTATGGATATGTACTTTATCACTCACTCATTCATTTGCCTATTATTTATCAAGCATTTGATATTTACTAGGCACTATGCTTGAGGCTGGGTATATAGCAGTAAAACATGACCTTGGTACTTGCTCATGAAATTTAGAATTTGGTATGAGAAGTTATATGAATGGAGATATACATGGTATTCTGGAAGGCTATAGGAAGGCCAACAGCCTGGAATGGAAGGTCCAGAGAAAATTAGTTAGAAGAAGCAATATTAAAAGCTGAGACCTGAAGGGGTCTTAGCTGTTGAAATGGATGATAGGGTTTAGGGTTCAGGGGTAGTGGAAAGAATGTTTTGGGAAAGGAAACAGTCAGTGTGTTTGTGAAGACCAGAAGGCAAGAAAACATGACTAGGGTTTTCAAAGAATTAATGTACTTCATTGTACTCAGTATATAGCATGGAAGTTGAAAAATATTGGGAGTTGAAGTTGGAAAGTTATGCAAGTACCAGATTGTGCTAGAAATTTTATTCTGTGGGGTTTGGACTTCACCGGAGAGGAATGATAAACCATTAAAGTAATTTAAGGAAAGGAGTCCCATAATCATAGTTGCGTTATAAGACATTTTTTATTGTCCTGTAGAGAACAGATTGGTGGGGGACAAGGCGAGTTGTGAAACAGAAAATCTGAACATGCCAATCTAAGCAGTCCTTTCACTTTCTTATTCTAACTGAAACCATTTACTCCCCTGGGAATACTGCTTCACCCAGAGCCCTGCCAGGTGGCAGCTGTTTTGTTCTCCCATATCCACTGAACCACTCTAGAGGTGAGACTGGTATTCTTCTGGCCCTTTACTGAAGCCTTAAAGCCATGTTGCCTCCTTCATCTATAAAAGCACTCAGCCCTGTATCCCATTAGCTCTTGTCTACTTTCATTCTGCCCAGTATCACCTCTTGACAGAATTCTGGGTGGTTTTGACATATACAGAGATGTTTTCTACCATGGCCTCTCAGTTCCTTCTCTTCCCCTCCTTCAATGATCTAATCCTTCAACTTGCCTCAGCGCTCATTCCCTCATGCAGATCAAGGATCTTGTCATTACCAATAACTGCTAGGACGTCCAAATTCACAATTTCATATAACCCACTAACACCTCCTATTTTATGGATTTATCAACTCTTGTATCTCAACTCTAACAATCTTTCTGCTACACCATGGCATTGAATTGAGTCTTTACCCTGTTACTTGTTCATCACATTCCTGATGTCTTCTCTTACCTCTCCATTCAGCTTAAATTTCATTATCTATCATTATAATCACCATTTTGTAGAGATCATCAACTCTCTTGCTTCATTTACTTTGTCATAAATGGGATTTGCAAAACCCAAACCCTTATTAATTCCAAAGCTTCACCCACTCCATTCCTGCATCTGAGCAGCTGAATGTGGATGAAAAACCAAAACCAAAATCAAAAACAAGAAAAAACATACTGACTCATCTTACTTTAAATTTATGATCAACAAATGCAAGTGAGCCCTTCACCCTGCCCAGAAATCATTCTCTCTTTCCCATCCATTCTCTCTCTCATTCTCCCAAATGATTTTTCTATCTTCTATTTGAACTGAAACTGTCTAGTTTTCATTATAACTGCAAATAACTCTCCCCTCTCTGCCCATTTTCTCTTAGCTTCCGGTCTTGCTTCCTTTTCCTTGAGAAAATTGAAGCCATAAGGAAAGACCTTTTGCAAACTCCCACCCACTAGTATTAGTAGGTCTATAAAATAGGCAATAGACAGAAGCCACATGAAGAAATAAGGATCTTTGGTAAGGGTAAAAACATGGGTAAATATAATGTCAGTACTTACTTTATTTTTCATTTGTACTTCCATTTTTTACTTCCTACAGGAGCTAAAAGGAAAATGCATAAAATGTAATGATGTGGTTTGGGATTCACAATGTATAAACATGGAATTTGTGACAAGAACTGCATGAAGTGGGAAGGCAGAGGGATATAGAAACATTTTGTGTATATCATTCAAGTTAGGTTTGCATTTATGCAAAGTGGGTGTTAAAAAATTAGAATATTAAATATAAGCCCCATGGTAATTACAAAAAAATATCAGAGCCTATGCAAGTTTTCAAAGGCAGAAATTAGAGTATATGTTGTGAGGGCTGTGAGGTGGGGAGAATGAGAAGTTAATACATTATGGGTGTAGGGTTTCTGTTTAGGGAGAAGGGAAAGTTATAGTAATGGATGGTGGTGAGGATACTGCAACATTGTAAATGTGATTAATCCTGTTGAATGATATGCTTTGGAGTGGTGGAGATGGGAGAGCTTATGTTGTATATATGTTCACACATTTAAAAAATAATAGAATGAGCAATTAAAGAGATAATGACAATTAAATGCAATATGTGATTCTGAGCAGGATCTAATAACAGAGGAGAAAAGGCCCATAAAGATATTTTTGAAACATATGAAAAATTTGAAATATGTACTGTAAGCTATAGATCAATGTTAAATTTCTTGAACTTGATAACTGCACTTAACATGATTACATATGTGAATATCCTTGTTCTTAGGAAATGTACATGGCAATATTAAATGATCAAGGAATATGAAGTATATAACCCATACAAAAGTGCTTAAAAATGGATTGATAAATAGATAGAGAGGCAGACAGATGGATCTGATAGATTGATAGAATAATATAGCAAATGTGGCAAAATGTTAAAATTGGTGGCTCTGGGTATCTGGGTGAAGACAGGTATGTTAGAGTTCTCTGTATGGGATTTGTATTATTTTTGTAACTATACTGTAAGTTTGAAAGTATTTCAAAATATGAGGTTAAAAATATTAAAAATCCAGCCACTTCTCATCACCTATAATACCACTGCTCTGGTCCAAGTCACCATCATCTCTCACTTAGATTATTGTAAGAGCCTCCTAACTGGTGTCTTTTATTACTGTCTTGACCTCCTACAGCCTATTGTTGGCAGCATTCAGTTCCTCATGGGCTGTCAGGCAGAGGGCCTCAGTTTCTTGCTCACTGTTGGATGGAGTCTGCCTCAACTTCTTGTCACATGAGCCTTTCCAAGATGGACATTTCTGTCATAAAAGCCAGCAAGGGAGAGAGTGTCTTTGCAAGACAGGCATTGCAATCATATGAACATTATCATGGAAATGACATCCTGCCACTTTCCCATATTCTACTGGTGAGAAACATGTCACCAAATCTGCCCATACTCAAGGGCAGTGGATTTTATAAGGGCATGAGTACCAGGAGGCAGGAATCATGGGGCCCACCTTAGAGTGTTTCCCTCACACTTGATCAACACATTTAAGATTGTAACATCCCCTGAACTTCTAATCCTCTTATCCTCTTCAGGTGTTTTCTTCATAATACTTACCAACTTCCAACATACTATATAGTTTTTCATTATGATCATTGTGCATGAAAGAGTTAACAAACCCTTTCCCTGCTGCATTGCAATCCTTTGACCAGTTAAATTCCTGGCTCTGTTTCCCTGGAGAGATTTAAAGATGCCACATATCAACTATGTTACTGAGCACCATTGCTTATGATAACAAGGACACTCAATTCCATCCAGCCTGGGAAGAACTATAAAAGAACTATAAATATATGATAAGAATGTCATACTTTGGGCTTCTCTGAATGGTGTGATTCTTGTAACTGGCATGTTTTTAGCAGGAGATGCCCCAAACTTTACCTATTGTTAAAGCCAACAGTAACCCCTATGGGGCTTGAACTTTAAGCCAGAACAGTGCTGCTGGGAAGCTCCTGCCCCTGCCTCAGGTGGACCTCATCATCACTGCACACCTACTCTGTCTGCTATGTGGCTGCTGTAAGGACTCCCAATGAGAAAAATGCCTGACCCTGCTCTTCCAGCAAGCTATAACCTGACCTGTCTTCTGTGTAGACTGCATTGTCTCATGAGTCTGAATGTTTGGCAGAGACCAAAAAAGACCCCATTATAGTTATCATATGTGTCTGTCTACCAGAATTTTAACTCCACAAGGGCAAGGAATTTTTGACCATTTTGTTCCCCAGTGGCACTGGTAATAGCAATTACTTCTTTTGTCCTTCCAAACTAGGGATGTGGTAGTTTCCTTTATGTGTCAACTCATTCTCTTTAGTTTGGCTTTTTAATTCTTCCATCACAGATGTAACATATTTCCTACATTAAACTTCCTCTCTTTTAATTACTCACATGTTTTCTCCTGGATGGTACCTGATTGGTACAAACCCCAGTTTCAGATTAAGTTCAAAATTTTAAATTTCTAAGAGAGAAAATCTAATTGGCTTAAAATTAATCAGGTGTCCACTTGTGAATATGTCGGCTATGGACAGAGAAACAGCATCATGTAGTAAGAGTATGGCTGTTGGGAATAGAAAAGGGCTATCCCACAGAAAGAGACAAGCATCATGAGCTGGACTCATTGAGCTGTCAAATATTATATTAATATATCCAAACAAAACAGGCCTGGGTAAAAATAATATAAATATATGTTGGATTCAGAAATAATTTTTTCCAGCTTAAGAAATTATATATAAATTCATCATTTCCTCATCTGCATGTTCTCTGTTAACATATTCACCTCCAATAAAATTCAGAGGTGAATATGTTTAAATGTTTTCAACTGGTTGTCTTGGGGGTCTTCTCAGCTTCATATTTGAATCCATAGATGCAATTCAGGAACATAAATTTATGTGTGTGTTTGTGTGTGTGTGTGTGTGTGTGTGAGAGAGAGAGAGAGAGAGAGAGAGAGAGAGACTCAAAAGACTCAATTTCCTTTTGGGTCCATTTCCTTCTAAGCTTTCCACTTCCTCTTACTGGAATATATTATCAAAGCAACAGACAGTCTGAAGAATGCTTGAATACTACCAGACCGTGATTCTACCTAGTGCAGAGTAAATAAATTTTATACTTAGTACAGGCTTTGCACATGCAGAATAGCATTCTGTTATTATTGTGTGCTTTAGGTTTTCATATACGAGTCTGATTTCTTTAACCAGAAAATCTAGCCACTCTTTGAGTGTCTTAGGATCCTTTCTACAAGTGCAGGGAATATACTTGATCATTATGGAAAATTAATAAATTCTGATAGTTTAAAGCAAAACTTTATAGACTTTATTTCTCAGGGTTCATTCAGAGAGAACCAAAGTCAGCCAAAGAATATTGGACTTTAGTTAATAGGCATTTTACAAAATATGGTGACACAGAACAATTATCTTAAATTGTGGAAGGCTGCAACTTCAATTACTAAAAGATTGAGGACAAATCCTTGAGTGGGATATAATCACTTGTCTACTAGCCTGTAATAAATACTGACAGATGCAAACTCATGAGAAGGCTGTGTGTCAAAAGATACTTTCCAGGTGAGGATTAAAAACTTTTCTGTGCACATTTTCCTAGGAGAAAATGTTATAAGTCTGAAGTTCTCAAGCTAAATTTTAGAAAACATTAAATCTATGATATGAGATCAAAATTCTTTTCCAAGGTTACATCTGGGGGAATAATTTTGAGAGAGGGAATAGGAAGAAGAAATGAAGGAGCTTCCTACCCTCTCAAGAATGGTGCAGCTCCAGGAAATTTTGTAGGATACCTTATCTCAGATATCCTTCCACCTCCTTTCTGTGTCCTTCACATTCCTATGACTCTCTCTTCCAAATAGCCATTGCCTTCTTACTCACCTAAGCCTTGCTCTAGCACATTCTAATAAGACTTGCTTTTAGCCAAGGACTGTTTTCCATCTTTTCTATGGAAAAGGGTCAGTTTTCAAAATTACCTTCTAAAATGTCCTTTTTTCCCTGATTAAAATGACCGTCTCTTCAACAAAACAGATGTCTGTTAGCAGGAAAATAATTAAAAAATTAAATTTTGTACTCTCTAGATGACTTAATACTTTTGCATCTTTCCATAAGTGTTCTAATCTTAAAGTGATCAGGATTAGTTCAAATTATCTTACCTTCAACTAGTCATGTTACTTAGCTACTATTTCACCTCTTCCAACACCTTAACTTATACTTCCTCACTCCTAAACCCACAGCAATTCAAATTCCAACCATACTTCTTCATTGATAGTCTATCATTAAGGTCAGCAATAACTTTCCAATAGCTAAATTTAATTCATGGCCATTATTCAGCTCTTCATATGACTGTTGTGAAGATTTTGACAGTTAAACACTAAGATTTCCTTGCCAAAAACTTTCATCTCTTGGTTTTTGTGACACCTAGTGATCCTTCTATTTCTCTGGCCAGTCCTTCATACTCTATTATAGGTTCTTTGGTCTCCTTAATCTTGTTTTTTTATTATTATTATTTCTTACATGTTGGAAAAGAAGCTCAACAATATTAATCCAGTAAATTGAGCTTTTAATTTAGGGTTCAGACACATGCATTCCCCCATTATTGAAGAGCTTAGAGTCTGGTAAGGAAATCAAACAATAAAACAAGACAACTTAATATAGTGTGGTGGTTGTCGTAGATATAGGGCTATCAAACTGTCACCTTAATTAAAGTCCTTTAATGACTCTGCAAGATACTTCTAGTCGAGACTCCTTAGGACAGCAGCGTTGTGGTGACATCTACTTGCCCATTCTTTATCATATCCTGCCACTCCCCCAAGTCCTGAGTATATGTGGCCCTGAAATGGCAACGTAAATGTCTTGTGATGTCATTTTCTTGCAACACCAATTCCTACAGAACCTGGATTAGTAGCAGCTCCAAAATTTCTATATTTGCAGGAGACAAGGAGTTGAGGCAAAAGAAGTCTTAGGTCAGGGCAAATCTAGTGGGAAGAGTAGAGATAGGCAACTTGCTTAAAGCTGTATCACCTAGCACTTTACAAAAGATTGGGAAAGTACTTATTATGACCATTTAATATATTGGGAAAGGCTTATGACAATTTTTAAAGGAGTAGAACTAAAGACTCCCAAGCCTTGGTTCTGCCAATAGTCTAAATGGGAATGGAAATTTTTCTTAACACAGCTATTTACAATTAATAGTATTTGACATTCAAGTTGAAACCTCTCACTATCCCTATTTTAGCTAGCCTATTGTGAAATGCTTATTTGCTGTAGTTTTCCACCTCTTTGTGGGATGTTCTGTGATCAATCCCTAGTAGCCACCTCTGTGTTCTGTGTGGTCCTCATTCTATCTGATATTTCAATGGCAAGAGAAATTTCATGAATAGAATATTTAGAGAGAGAAGGATCATTTCATGACTAGGATCTGAGATGACAAATGAAAAAATACATGTTGTGCTGAGTCATGGACTTTGTGATATTCATTATGGCATTTTTAAGCTCTCCTTGTGCCTGCAGCAGCTAATGATTTCCCTGTCCAATGTTGTGTGGGCTACATTCATAATTAGGATTTCTTCTGTTTGGAACATTCTTATACTCCTCTGCTTGGCTAATTCCTTCTTCCTTTTTATGAGTTCAACCCTATCTAGTTTCCTAGAAAGCTGTCTTTAATCTCCCCTCAGTCCATGTTTTCTGGCTTAGTTAGGCCTTCACCCTCTGCCCACCTAATCTATTCTTCTTTCAGAGCATCTTCTGAGTTTTCATTTAAACCTTTGCATCTGTTTTGCATCTCTTTACTTCCAGTGTTTGGTATGGTGCTTGGTATATCACAGAAATGCTTATTCAATTAAAGTATGAATACTTGAATCTTTAATAATATATAAAGTAATTTTTTAATTCAGTTCTTTAAAATCACCTGTGGTTCCACCAACCAGATGAACATTTAAATCTATTACGTTCTGGGATTGTACATTTTATATTTGTATGCATATTATTTTTATAAACGGTAAGATTATACTTTTAACAATTTTATAATCTATCTTTTCAACTTAAAATATATTATGACTACCATTGCATATAATTATTTGGCTCACTTTAAATAGATGCCTAGCATTTCTTTGTGTTTATGAACTATAATTTATCTAAATATGTCTCTGCTGTTGGACAGTTGAGTTTTATCAATTTCTTTACTATAACCAGTGCTGTGAGATGAATGTAACTAAAACTATTTCAAATATTCATGACTATTTCCTTAGGCTATACTCATAACAATAGGATCACAAGGAATCAAGGCCTTTTGTAACATTTATGATGACCTACTCTGGAGAGTTGTGGAGGAAAGATGGGGAAGAGGTTTTTATTATAGGTAGAGGAAGTAGGACAATGACTATTGAATATGCTTTTTAGAAGCCTAGCTTTCGAAAAAGAGAAAGCACTGCTAGCTAGAAGGAGGGATAGAAGAGGATGTTGGGAGAGTAGTAAGCCTATTTAAATGCTGGATAGAAAACCAGAAACATTAGATTCAAGAAAGAAAGAAGGAATTTGATATGCAGCTAGGTATGTGATGAAGGAGTTAAATATTGGGGTCCAAAGCACAGGGGAAAAGTAATCAACTGGGGTCCCCATTACCATGGAAAGGAGAGATAAGACAGTAAAAATATTAAGTATGGACCCATATATATTTTGGAGTGGGGTTACAGGAATTTGAAAAGGTTCTTTTTGATACCTACTGAATTCTATTAGAAGAGAATGCAATATAATTTTTGCAGTGTGAAAAAGTTCAAGTCATTGTCTTTTCTCTCTAATGACAATTTTTTAAAAATCCACTTTTCCAAGGAACATAAGAAACAATGTTTTATTAGTAGGTATTCCTCAAAAGAGTCAATATATTAAAACATATTTTAGAGAGCTGTTTTAATTAACAGCAGGTGTCAAGATAATATCCAAGAAGCAAATTTGTGCATTAGTTAAACAAATTTCTACTGAATACCAAAAACAGCATATTCAGTTTGGAAATACTTATCTGTTTTATTAACCACTGGAAGCTATTTGGTAAAACTAGCATCCTTAGAGAGCTGTTGCTGGAATATGTAATCGTTTTGGCATGAAACTTAGTCACTAAAAATGCAGTTTGAATTATTATATGACTTCTTTATCTTTAATAAGTGAGGGTTTATGATGAAACAGATGAACCATTTAATCAGCTTGAAAAAATGTGTGTATTCTAGAAAAATGCCTCTATTTTCTATGGCAAGACATCCCTTAATCATACTGGACAGTTTCATTGTATCTGTAATAAAGGAAATGAACAATGGAAACATTTATGTAGTGTCTGATTGTCTGGGGATGATGATCTATAAGCTGCAGACCTATTATTAAATGCTTTGGGGATTCTCTTCTCTTCCTCCACCATCCCTTTTAGCTCTGGTTTCTGTACTAATCATAGGGAGAAAATATGAGCATTTTGTTATTTCTGGATTTGAAAATTAAACTTGTACTTAACAGTTAAATAATATTTTTAATTAACTAAAAATTATGGTGGTTCAATTACCGTGAGTAATCATTGTGGCATTTTTTCCCTTTTTGGTAAAGAAAATGGTCCTTAAACCTGTTCACTCAGGACATGTACATAAAACCCTTCCAATTCGTAGCTTCATGATTCTAAGTTTGAATATTTATGGCACACTATACCTCTAGGATGGTGATTTATTTTTACTGAGCCTCATGGGTTATAGCTTGTCTTGCCAAGGTGGGGGAGAATCAGAAGAGGAAAGGAAGAAGGTATGCTATTTTGTTCCCTGTTGAGCTAATTAAGAATCTAGGGCTGATTTGGAAGGCTGAAAATCTCAGACTGCCTCTCAGTCAATTCGTCTAGGCAAGGCTCTAATTTAGACTATATTTAGAGTTTGCCCAGGTCATGGGGGAAAGAGAGGCATATTCTTAAACCCTTAGCTGAGGAGGGGGAAAAAAAAGATAAGTAATAATGACACTGGGAATCTGCTCGCATGGAAGACTAGTTGGGAGGAAGGGCATGTTTCCTTGTTGTCAAACTAAAAGGGAGCAAAGCATTTGTAATGGAATGTCTCACATAATATGCCATAGCCTGTTCCACCAGAGAGCTAGAACTGCCAAGTGATCTGGACTACTCAGTTAATCTCCTATTATCATTCTTACCCCTAACGTCTGTGGACTAACTTTTATTTTTCATTTTCTATACCCTAAGATGCCTTCTTTTATAATCTTATAATTGGATTTATTATTATTTTCAAGACGGTAAATTAATTAAAATAAGTTTTATTTTCATCTCTTAAAGATTTAGTAAATATTTTATGGTATTTCATTAAGAAGTTCAAGAAGCCCTGGTCTCATCATCAACCTATTAATATTCCAAACCATTAGTTTTACAGAATGGAAAGATTTGTTTTCTTTGAGTTGATTTTTATTAGCTTTTGTTTCAGAATATTCCCTAATTGGATGAGTGGACATAATTTATGCAGTGCTCTTAATGCATGAATTACCCAGGATCTAGTAAGGAATATAAAAGATGAACAAGGTATAACCCTTAGACATACTCTCTTAACTCAGTTGTAAGTTTAGAGGAACTTACAAAAAAGGGAAAGAATGCTCATAAACAAATAACATTGATGCAAAGGTTTTTTTTTACATATTTGAGTATATTTTTTAACATAATCATAAGGTGCAATAAATTTGATATACAAAAATACACATTGAGACAGTTTATTCTCCTAACTTTGGGTTTCTTGCATATCCTTTCAACTGTTTCTTCTTCATCCACTTTCAAAAAGATATATATAGATTCTTATTTTTCCTCCTTTCTTATACATGTGGTAACTTCCTATAAATATACCATTTTGTCTCTAATGCTAGATTTGCTAGGAACTGTGAGCAAAATGATTTAATAAGGGGCAAAAGGGGGAAATTACTTCTAGCTCAGAAGAGTGGAAAGATGTTTCAATGATGAGTTTTTGTTTGATTTATGACCTAAAATATGGAGATGCAGGGAAGAATATTCCATATTGAAAGAATTTAGCAAAAGCCCAGAGGCAGGCAAGTAGAAGTTCAGGGAATTAAAAAAAATCAAGCATTTGAGTAGACTGTAAATGGAAAGAGTAGTGGAAGATAAAACTGGACAATTGCCTTAGGAGGAATTTGTGGCATTTTTGCTTGTTGTAACCTTGAAGTTTCCGATGCTTTGAGTATCTATACAGAGCCTGCATTCCTGGAATTGGTGTATTTCTGGGTTTTGATGACTGCTAAAGTCCCCTTGCTTGACTAAACAACCCAATCCTTTTTATATAACTATTTAAAATATTTAAATCCAATTTAAAGCTTAATTGGCATATATTTTTATCACTGTGTATCTTCTCTCTTTGAAACTCTCCAGCCATGATCCCTGAAAACTGATGTATGCTTAGTGTCAAATGACATTTACATTATCACCAGCTATCTGTCATGGGCCAACACTAGAAAAACAGAGATTCTTCCATGTCTTACAGAGAATAAAATAGATGGTTCTGGATTGGCCTTTTTGCTCTATCTTCTGGGGAAAAATCTAGCTCAAAGGATTTCTGTGTATCTAGGGTCTATCAATTTTAGCCAGATGCACTTCTAGGTCTCCAGATGATATCATAATAATAAGGTAGTCTAGAGAATAATTATGCTGTAGCTGTTTAGGGGAACAAAGAAATATTGATCCATGTTTGCCACCCAACTCTAAAAAGATTTAATTTTAAAATTTTCATTTTCCTGAAGGTTTGGATCTAGTGAGAAGAATTTTAAAAGCAATCCCTTGAGATACAACTATTTTCTGCATATTAAAATTAAAGATATTTTTACATCTAAATCTTTACTTTTTAAAATATATAAAATTACTAATAGCAAATAATAGAGTGAGTTTTAAAGTGCTATAAGAAATTCCATTCAACTGTTCCCACTCCCACTCTCCCCCAATCTCTACCTTTCCAAACAATAATGCTAGCTTTTCAAATTAAAATCTTTTTTTTTTTCTTCTCTCTATCTCCAATTAGTGAATCTGGGTAAAATACTAATGTCATTTACCATATATCTGTATTTCAATGAGTTAAATTATTTTATTACTTGCAATATAGGGAAGATAATATAATTATTAGGTTACATTGCTTTTGCTCATTGTTTCACTTATTTATTTTATATTGTATATATTGAGCTTATCTTGTGTTCTCTCCTAAAGTCTTTTTTTTAAGTTCTACACTAGGGAATGTGGCAATCATATTCCCTATTTAGGTGTCTCTGTTATATAATCTCAATTTTATTGATAGAGATTCTTAACTCCTTCTATATTTCCCCTACATTTCCCACCTAAGTCCCCCAGAATTATGAATGTGACAGCATATAATACTAGGATTATGCATAGCAAAGATGTAATTGAGGTTACTAATCAGTTAACTTTGAGTGAATCAAAAAAAGGAGATCCTCAGGATGGGTCTAATCTAATCACAGGAGCCCTTTAAGAACAAAGAATTTTCTTTTGCTGATAACAGAATAGGAAGTTATCAGATATCCCAAGCATGAGATGAACTCATGTGACAGCCTTGCTGGCTTGAGTTGGAGGGGTCTATGTGGCAAGGAATATGGGCAACCTCTAGAAGCTAAGAGTGGCCTGTAGCTGAGAGCCAGCAAGAAAACAGTACCTCAGTCTTCAATTCACAAGGAACTGAATTATGCCAACTACCTAAATCATCTTCAAAGGTGATTCTTCCCAGAGCTGCCACATAGGAGCACAAAGGGGCTAACACCTTTATTTCAGCCTTGTGAGGCCCTAAGCAGAGAATTCAGTTGAGCAGTTTTGGACTTCTGATTTACAGAATTGTGTGACAATAAATGTTTGTTGTTTAAAACCACTAAATTTGTGCTATTTTGTTACACAGAAATAGAAAACTAATGCACCATAGTTTACTACATTTTTAGAAAATGGATCCTTTCCTTATTTCACATCAGGTACCCTATTTCTCCTGGATATTCCAAGTTCTTCCCCATTCCCATATTCTGAACACTCAAATCCTACCTTAAAAAAAGCATGCCACCTCACACTCCTTCTACCCCATCCACTCCCCCACCCCCAACTAACCCTCAGCACTGAGGTCCCTAAAAGAAATATATATATAAGTGACAAAATGCAAAAAAGGATTCATTTACCAATTAGTAAATTTGGTGTTTAGATAACAAAGCTCTCCTGGCTGGAAAAAATAAATGGAACCAGAAAAAAGTTATTGCCTATGTTAAATAGGCTGATGGGTAATTCCAAAATTGACTGCAATACTTTCTATCTTCATTTGCCTATTTCTAGACCAACATTCAAAACTTAGCTCTTTTTATAAACTCTCTCCAATTATGAATATATTTGGGTCCAGAGGAAGGCATGGTGAAGGTTCAAGAGAATAAAGACTAGTCTTACTAAGAACTAGCGCAGCACTAGCTGTCTCTTTGGGGGGTGGGGGGTGGCAGTCGTAGAGAAGTCATAGTAGGGCAACTCTTAAATTAGAGGAAGCCCCAGGCCACCCTACTGGCCTTATATCCTTAAGAGAGTTGAGAACTGAAACCACTATAATTTTCTGTCTCTGTGCTAAACAATAATGGGACCAAACATGCCTTCCATCCTATATTAACCAATACCAAGAATAAGCAAAAGTAACTTATATATCTACAACAAGAAATACTTTCTCCTGGAAATGAGACTATAAAGCAACTAAAATATTTACTAAGACAAACATTTATTCATCAAGGCTCACTTCAAAATCTTTCAATCAAAAACTGTGCCCACCAATCAAAAAAATATTATATCATATAAACTTTTCCTATTCCCAAAGAGTTCTCTGCCTTTCAAGAGCTAAATTAAAATCATGTAGCTCAGGCTATAAAACCCTATAAACATCCTCCCCTGATTTACCACTTTTGAGACACACTAAGATTATTAATTGGTGGTGTTTTTCCTTCTTGACATACATCTATCTAATAAACTTAGCTTCGACAGACAAGTTTTTCTGATAATTTTGGGGGAACTGGGGATCAGCAGAACGATGAAAAGGAAATTCTGAGGGTCTAGCAAATGCCTCTGTCTTTGATCCATTATAACAATGGCGTTCCTTCTCTTAGGGTGGAAGGAAGGGCACAGCAGAAAGAAGAGTCGGGAACCTTTTGCCTGTGTTTCCCATGGAGGCCAACATTATCTAAAGACTACTGATGCTGCAACTTCCCAAATATTAATCAGTTGCTGGATGTTTTCATGTTGGCTTGATGCCAAAACCTGCCCTACCAAACTTAGCACTTTATACCTCTGGGTCCTCATCTTTCTGATGAAAATTGACTAATCTTATCTGGTATACATTATTACTTGTTTTGAAAGCATATATTCAATATGGCAGTCAATAATAGCTGATTGGAATCTAGATCCAGCTGTTTGGATGGGTAAAAGGTGATCAATAGATGGGAAGGACATAGTTTGAACTCTGCTTTCTCTTTACTCACCCTGAAATCAACTGCACTGAACTTCTTTTCCCATTTGGAAAAAAAAAAAAAATCACATAGATGTTGTGAGGATTAAATTAAAACATGTTTTTAAATCCTCTAACATGGATCTGAGCATATTATAAATCTTCAGGAATTGTTAGTATTTCTTTGTTTATTTCTTTCCTTTAATGCTGTCTTAGATTTCTGAAAATCACTCAATATATATTTTTATTCAGGTAGATTTTGTATTAATTAGAAAAAGGGTATATCAGAGAAAGAAGAAAGTGATTTCCAAAATTATTAGAAGACGGTATTTATATTAAATATAACTTTTATTTCATATTTAGTGTTTGCCTTTTTTTAACTTTAACAAAAACTAAGTTATACCCATGTATAGGATAAAAGACATCTTATATCTGCCTTTAACTGTGTACCTAAGCCTAAGTGACAGCCTATGTGGAAACAAACCATGGAGAGAAATTGTTAGAAAAGAATTGGGTAAGGTAGAAGAATGTGTCATAACTGTCTTGTACCTTTCTCCACTCTGATCAGATGGAAACTGGCCACTAAAGAAAGTTGTCAGAAGAAATACAGAAGCCAAATTAAATTTGAATTTCAGAGGAACTAATATTTTTTTTAGTTTAAGTATGTCCTCAATATCACATGTGACATTATATTAAAAAATAATCATTGTTTATTGGAAATGCAAATTTAACTGGGTGTCCTGAATTTTCATTTGCTGAATCTGGCAACTCTAATATGAAGAGAGCTGGTATATGGCATTAAGCACATATTTAATAAATAGATGTTTATTTTATTGTATTATCCCTTTAAAGTAACTTAGGCTCTTAAGTTAAAGCATGTTTCTCTTCTAAAATTTCTGTTGACAGCAGCAGTTATTGTTTCATAATGGGTTAAAAACAACAACAAAAGCATAAACAAGGCACTTTCAAAAGAAACTGTTAATTTAAAAATGCTTGGATAATGAAATACGCATATGAAAAACCGCCTTTTCTTACATGTCCAGCCAAAACTACAAGGTTTGCTTTAAGGCTCAAAACCAGAGGTTCATTAAACAGTTTTATTCAGTGCAACAGTGAGTTCAGTTTTAAAAACACCTTCAGATAATTAAATGATAACAGGTTAAATTATTTATGAAATACACTGATTAATTTACAATTTATCCAGATTAGCTTATTAAATAAATTGTGCTTTAAAATCATATTAAAATATCAATCAAAAATACTTAAATTATGTGGCAGTTATACTTATTTCAAACAAAAAATAAATTGCTGCAGGGTTCTTTGAAGAGATATTGAGAATCGAAACCATCTACCTATACGTAAAGCTTGGAGACACTGGGGACTGAATTACCTGCCCTCCACACAGCTTACTATATACATTAAAATGATTTTACTATTTCACTATCTTCCTTCACATGACAAATGCTAAAGGTAAATTGCTCTGTATTTCATTAAGGACACTTCCAGATCTAACAACTCTTCAATAGAAAGCATCAAGCCTTTGTACCTAAGAGTCTTTGAATCCTTTGCCTCAAGAATCCTCGCTTTGCCATTTCCACCATTCTGGACTGATGAATCTTGACTTTTACCCAATCCTGATCAAGCCACCACTTTGTAAGACCTGCCTTAAACCGAAATTCCAATTTTTAATAAATTCCTATTTTGCAGTCTCCCCATCGGAAACACTGTCAAACCTCTCCGTGTAGTGTGTTCTCTTAGGAGATCAAGCAGTACCCTCAGCTTTTTTTTTATTTTTATTTTTTAATTAATATATATTTTTTTATTTTTTAAAAGATACTTAGATTACATAAATGTTACACAAAAAAATATAGGGATTCCCTATGCCCCACTCCCCACACCTCCCACATAAACATCCTTCATTAGTGTGGCACATTCCTTACAATTGATAAACGCATCCTGGGGCTTTGCCACTGAGCATGGACCATAGTTCGCATTGTAGTTCACACTCTGCCACACAATTCTGCAGGTTATGGGAAGATATAAAACGGCCTATATCTTAATAGTTTGTGTTGCTGATATTTGGAGAACTGGCATTCAGCAATGTTAAGGGCAAAAATCTGGAACCAGAATACCTGAGTCTAAATCTCTGCCCTGCCACTTACTACCTTATTACTTGGGAAGTTTATTTAAACTCCCTGTGCCTCAATGTCCTCATTTATAAAATGGGGAATAGTAATACCTGCTTCAGAGAGTCAGTCATCGTATGGTTTAATAAATATATGTATATTAAAAACTTTATACAGTGACTGACAAGTAGTACAGGGCTGTATATTAATAAAAGATAAGCTGTTCTAGTCTATTTAAAATATTTTAGGTCTCAAAATAATCATAACTCTCTGTGACCATTTTATTGTGTAAAATTCATGTATTTTTTATAGTAATAGAATGTGAAATCAGAAATTATTTTTTCTTAAACTAATTTTAAGTTCACTTTCTTGAATTCTCTGAAACGCAAGCCTTTGAATTCCTCCATTTTCCACAGATATTAATTTTAATTTATAAAACCTTTTTTGTCATTGCATTTTAAATAATTTCTGTAACCTTCAGGTTAACATATTCATAGATTGAAAAATTGTTAATGTAGAATAGTTTGCCAATATAGTATGCTTTAGAAAATATATTTATATATCATAAACTATTACTTAAAGCAACTGTGGATGTTTTACACTTGCAAGGAATGTTGATACTAAAGTTTATCTTCACTTTCTTATGGAAGCACATCTTTTAATTTCCCTGCCCTCCCCATATTCCACCTCCTGAAAGACTCTAATTTTTGCAGTTTTGTGGAGTCAGATTCCAGATTTAAATTATTCTATATGCAAGGGAAAAAAGACTTTCTGTAGATCTAATCCAAATATCAGGATGTTCCTTGATGTTACTTTCATCTGCTGTGGAGAAAATGTCTTTGAAAACCATGACTCAAGCCTGACCCTGCAAAGAAGAAAGAACACAGAATGTGGTAGGCACAATTTCTCCACCCACATGTTCTGGATCTCAGCTCCTGCTTCTGGAAGCAACTTCCCCTTGTCCTTTATCCATTGTCTGGTGTGAATATGTGCAGACACAGAGCTTTATAGAAAAATGATGATTAGGGAAGTCCCAAGAGTTACGAGGCAAGCTTGAATTGATTTCACAACGGCTGTAACAGAAAAGTATTCAAAAGATCTTCCTTTCCCTGAAGTGAAAAGATCTCTTTACTATACCAGGGTTTGAATGTTTTTTATTTTACAAATATCTGGCCTTCCTTAGTTATTGAGGATTTAGGTAATTGGTGATCTTGTCATGTACTTCAGTTTGATCTTCATGTAATTACAGTATTTGGAAAACTCTAAGAGAATTTTGGTGATAAATTAAGAAGTAGTATGAAAGCCTGAGGTATATAAAAATACCAGGCCAACATTTATCATTCACCAGTTACTAAACTCCTATTCTTTAATTAGGATATCTTTCAGTATCTAACAGGAGGACAGCAACCCAAACTCTTGGCCTTTAAATTATATATCCCCAACTTATGTCATTGTTGATTTTCTTTTGCCTAATAGTACAGGCCAATGATATCATCTATGGCTGACCCCTTTAAGCTATTGAATCACACACTGAAGTCCTGAGACCCAGTATTATCTCTCTACATATTTCTCAAGTCAAAGCAAGGTCTTATGACACTTTTTACATTTAACATCTGATGTAGGTAGTTGAAAAAAAAATTTTTTAACCTACCTTCAACATGCTTTTCCTATCTAAAGCTGTTTCCTTTTGTTCTGACTAATATGATAATAGGAATATGATCATTATATGGCCTCCTCTCATATTTTTGAAAAATAAAGTCTTACTTTAAAGCAGCATATAAATGTAGCTTTTAACAAGATCTATTAAATCAAATCTTGCTACATAAAACTCATAAATTATTTCTAGGCAGAGTTTTATCCAAAACTCCCCACACTGAGAGAGATTTATCCTTTACTTAAAACCTTCAGAATTACTGTCTTCAATTAAAGAATCATTCCAATGTCTTAAAGCTTTATATCATGGTAATATTTTCCAATGTGTAACTTCAAGCCCTCATGCTTGCCTGTCTTGCTTGGAACACAGACAACAGTATTTCATTTTCCTTTATTTAACATTTCTTTATAGTTTCTGAGGGCCAGGGAGTCTCCCTACATGTCTTCCATCTATTTATAACAATGCTTCTAGTAATAGTTCCTTAAAGAATATAA